>JAQGBI010000216.1:0-22187 GCA_034698325.1 Sminthurinus elegans | reverse complement strand
CTGATGTTTACTCATCAGTAGCAATAAGTTTTTGAAGGTTTTTTGAAAAAATGGGATTTTCGCGATTTTCACCTCTAGAAGCTCGTAAAGTTAGTCAAAAACCAAAGAAACTTTGGTTTACTTTCCCCTTTCTCCCATTGGATTAACTTTTCCTTCATTTTCCCTCCTCGTCGTCCCTCACGTAGATAGTATATTCAATACTCAATGCTCAATTCTCAATGCTTAATACTTAATACTTAATACCCAATACCTAATACTTTTATACAAAAAGGCTAAAACGCTTCTCTTTCCTCCTTTTCCTATTTTCAACTGTGACTGTATTTTTTCCTGTGGAGGATTTACAACAACTTGAACAAGTTTTGAGTTAGAGAGTCAGAGACTTTGCAAAACTTTTTACAGACTTTGTGGAACTCTGCACTCTGCATGCACATTGCACAGGGTAAACACGTTCATTTCTAGACATTTCTACAAATTGAAGGTACATTCGTGGTTCCATCTCGTTGGATCTGATCTGGTTTGGTTTGGTTTGGTTTTGTACATGGAATTATAAGGGTATTTTCAGTGACTACCAAAATCCACCATCTGCATCTGTACAAACAGAATTGGGAGAGGAACACCCAGAACAAAGAACAGAGAACAAAGACATTTAGCATTAGCTACCACTTTGCACTCAACTCACCATCAGTACCAGCGCCAGTCACAAAATGCGCATGTTATCATCAGATATCATCATCATCATCATCATCACAAGAATCTACAATTCACAGATGTATTCATAAAAGCGTTTGTGTAGGCTCAAGAACAAAAAATATGATGGGTAGAAAGGAAAGAAATACACAGAAATGCGCAATATGCGATCAAAGCATGTAGATTGTAGATTTTAGATTGTAAATTTTAGGTAGATATATACTGTGGAAAATGGGAAATTTTCAAAGCACATTGCCCTAGTTTTTTTTCTACTCTATTCAAAATTCTGTCCCTTTTATAAATTTTATAGTTGGGCATCCGATTAAAAAATTTATGCACAACGTACAAAGCACAAAAGCGCTCCTTCAGTTTTAAGGTTGAGATGGTTCTAGAATCTAGAATCTAGAATCTAGATTCTGGATTCTAGATTCCAGAAAAGAACATTCCCATTGTCCTCATTGTAGATTCTAAATAGAATCTCGAATCTTTCAAGAGAAAAGTTCCTTTATAAAATCAGTTGAGTTCAAGTAAGTAAATGTGTAATTTCCGCTTCGACTACTCCTTTCACTTTCATTTTCACACTTGATCAAACAGTTGAATTGTAATGGAAATAAAATGAAGAAAAGGAAAGCATGGTTTTTGTATGTATAAATGTATAATGTATAATGAAGAGACCTCAATCCTCAATCTTTAAGTCTCAAGTCTCAATCGCATGAATAGTATAAAAGAAGAAAATCCGAATTCGAGTCTGCTAAATTATTACTTTTATTATGATGGAAAGTCTTCCAGTTTTAAGGTTTCCAGTGAAAGTGTCATGTAACATTGGAATGGATTTTTTTTTTAGATTTGACCCTGATCATACGAAAGAAGATGAAGTGTGAGATTCTGCATCAGTCATTTTTCTAGACTCTAGACTATAGATTTTACACTGTTGAAAACGAAAGAATGCATCTTGTAATATTATCTTTTCTTCCATAATAATTCTTAATTTTTAAGGGTGGCGCTTCATGGAATGAAGGAAAAGGTTTTCACGCAAAATAATAATAATAATAAATTGAATGTATCTTTTCTCTTTTATCGTCAAAAAAAGTGTTATTATTATTATTATTTGATGACGTGTCTATATGAAAAAAATGGGCAAGTATGCACAATCCACAATCCACAATGTACACACACTTGACACCTCATTGTCATATTAATGAATTGCTAGTATTTTAAAAAAGGACGTGTGATAAATCATATTAAATGGGTGTCATCCGTCACACAGCAATCAATCAAGCGGCTGCCACCAGAAAAAAGAATAAAGCATCCTATCTCAAATTTAGATGCATACACTAGACAAGTGTGAAATACCGAAAATTACAAATTACAATCACACTTGACAAATGAAGTGGCAAGAGCATTTTGTTAATTTCTATCGATTGGATTGACGTTCATCAATTCACTTTATTCATTCCTTTCAGCTACACATGATGAAGGATAAATGGTACTTGACCTTTCTTTCTTCCTCGAATTTGCAGGATAAAATACCAAGGCTCAAAAAGAATTCCTTGTTTTTGCATAAACTATTCGGTGGAAAATGATGACTTTGTAATTTCTAGTTCCTCTTTCGTGTTGTGTTTCACTGACCATAAATCGACCATCGACTATACAAAGACAAAAGACAAAAGTGTATGAATGAGAAAAGGGCTGTGCTGTCTATAGGAAACTATGTGAACTTTTAATCAATAGTAGCATTTTTTCCCAACTACTTGTTTGAAGTTTGAAATTTAAAATTTAAATGTCATCAGTATACACAACCTCAGTAATTTCCGCTCGCACGCTTGGTAAAAACTTTTCAGCCCTTGTTTAGAATTTAGAACATATCTACCTATTAAAAAGTAAAATAGTAAGGACAAGCATGTAACTTTTCCAATTTTGAATCCTCTTTAATTTTTAAATACATCTGCCTACCATCTATACTTTGTAAAATGTTGTGCAAAGTACAATAGAAAAAGCTTACAAAGTTGTACTTTTCATTCTTCATGATAAACTAATGACGAATCATATCAACTTTCTACTTTCTACTTTCCACTACCCACAGCAGATTAACAATCTCGCTTTTCAACTCCTTGTTTTGTGTCTCGCACATAGCTATCGGATATCGGATTCAAATGCATTCATTTCTATAACAACTGTTCACTGTAGGCACGACTTTTCAAAATGGTCACAGCTCACAGCTGGCTTTCGTTGATATCATTACACATGTGGCATGACATGGCAACAGTTATTGATTTTTGATTTTGACGACTTGTACATTCCACATTGTAAATTGTACAGACCTAAAGTTGTCCATCAACGATAAATCTATCTACAAATGTCTACCACAGCTCACAAACTTAAAAAGTATCTATTGTCTATTTACAAGTATTATATATAGTGCGTCCATTTCCATTTTCGTGTTTCGTTAGAAACGAAAAAAAATTCTGAAAAACGACAAAACCGACAAACGAAATTTTTTTCGTGTTTCGAGAGGTTGTCGACGCAATGTGTTTCTGTATAAAAATGAAATTCTTCAAAAATTCCAATTTCCATAGATAAATTTGAAATTTATGTACACACGTTATTTACAATACAAGATATGCAAAATCAACATTGTACCGAAAACCTACCGAAAACCGACAGAATTTTCGTGTTTTCGTTACGAAAATCCGACAAGCAAAACGACACGGAACTGGACGCACTAATTATATTAGTGTATTATATATTAGTGTATTATATAGCAGAAAAATTAAGTAATTATATGAGTGTCTTTAAGTACAATATAATGTTATGTTTTTTACTCACAGTTCCATAACGAGGTAAACGCGGGTTTTGTCTTCATACGTCTCCAAAAGTTGTACAATATTCGGATGCTTCAACCTGAAAAAAGGAATGAAAAAAAAACATACAAATTAATTAATAAATCATTTTAAAATCTTTTTATAATAAGGGGGCTTCAATCAAATTTCAAAAGTCAAATTTTCAATTTTATATTAAAATGAAATGTACATGTTGAAGAAATGTTTGTACATTGTACATTTCAATATGCAATGTTGAATATTCATCACATGTGCGCCAAATAAATATCATGTCATCAATACTTAATTTTAACTGGTATTGAGTAAATTCTACAATCCACAATCTAGACTCTAGATTCTAGATAGATTGTACAATCCAGAAATCTAGAACAAACATGAAGGAAACCATCGCCAAGGATTTTGATTCCATGTACAATTAAACCAATCATCTCATGTCTTGATGTATACTGTATGCCAAAGTATTTTGATACATTACGTGACTGACTCATCACTAACAAGTAACAACACGTACGTGAGATGCACACTCTACAAATATACATACAGATACAAATACACATGTACAGGAAAATTGAAAGTGTGTTTTATCTTGTATAATATTATATTATTGTGCATGTAGTCATAAGAGAAAGAGAGAAAGAGAGTAAACACATAGGATTTGGAATTTATAAGCTAGATGGATGTATTACAATGTACAATGTGCCGTGTACATTGGTTCATTGCATGTACATAAAATTCATTTCCCTACTTTTACTTTGAACATTGTAGATACATTTTCCAAAAACGTGAGCTCATGTGTTCCATTTTCATGGTCATCTGTCTGTAATTTGTTATTTAGGATCGAGTCAGAGTGAAGAGAAAGTTTCAGTTCTGGTTTTTTGTTTAGCTTGGTTTGGTTTGGTTTGTTGAGCGAAGTGAGAGGAGGGAAGCGAGAATGAAAGAGGATTTACGATGAAAGGACACGAGAGGCCTGTCGTCCACTTTCTCTCTGTCTCTCTCTCTCTTACTTTCTCATTTGCCTTATTGGGTTAGAATTACAACAACAAGTATCATTACAATCCAGGAATTACTTACATATGCTTGTAAATTACAACATGTACAAAGTACAAAGTACAGAGTACAGATATTCATATGCATTTGCTCCCATTTACTCATGTGTATATGTATGTACTTTCTATGTAATTCAAAGCTGTATTCCCCATTTTCGCTTCCTATTTTCATTAGCCGTCCATTCTATAAATTCTAGAACCTAGGCTCTAGATTCTAGTTTATTCCATCTCCTTTTCTCAACACCAAACATACTCAGTACTCCCTCTATATTTAATTCCATCCTGATCTATAATATCCCTAGTAGAAAATAAAAACTCTGGGGACTTGTAAAATGAGAGGAAACTGTCGATTCTCTAATTACTTGACAACTTTCCTCATTTTCACTTTGAAGAAGGAGCAACTAGCAAAGGCATTGAGCATTCTACGTTGTACATTGTAAATTGCACATTGTAAATACAACTGACTTGGGAGGGGAGCATGAAGCATGAACAAAATTAGAGGAAAGTAGAGCAAAAGATTTACTCTATTTAGGCCATCAACATCAACAGCAGTATCATCAGCATCAAGTAAAAATAATAATTTGTGACTACCAAGAACCATGAATAAGAGACAAGGATATCTACCTGTATGAATAATACAGGTATGTAGAATCAATAAACTAAATAAAACAGAAACAACTGTCTCCAATAATAAGCACACAGTAAAAATCGTTTCAGTTTTTAGTCAATTCTTCCGCATCCCATTCCACACTCTCTTCAAACTCAGCTTTAAACTCTTTAAATAATAATAACAACAACAGCAAACAACTTTTAATTTTCAATGGTAAATATTTTTGTAACACAGAGAGGCACAAATTTAGACCCAGCTCAGAGATTACAGTTTACAAAACAAATAGGGATTTGATTTCTTTCCCCACTTCAATCCATATTCTATATTCCAAGTTGCATATCAAGTATGACAAGGAAAAAGGAGGATAGTAAAACTTTCCTATGGATCAACGTCATACGTATACATATACGCACTCGAATTGAGATAACAAGTGTTATTGTGTATTGTGTATTGTTTAAGTACGCAATATATAGAATATGTATTATACATTCTAGATTCTAGATTCTAGTAGATTGGATAATAAAAGAGTCAAGTGGACAACTTGACATGACGACTCGATGACTTGACGGCTGTCCGTCTTTGATCTCTCTCTCTCTCTCTCGTTTCTCCCCCAACTTCCTACACTAATCTAATCTAATCCGTAATCCGGGCACAGTTTATCTGAAATCAAAAATACAAAATCAAAATCAAGCCTCTCCGCCACTCTTGACAAAGTGTGAACAAGTACTCTAAACTCTTTACTGTGCATGTATAATGTAAAATGTATAATCTAGAATATATATTCACCATATGTTTAGATATAATATTGAAACAGAATGGTGACAAAAGTGGGAGCATAGTACATGTAGTATGTAACATGTAGTCTATTTGAACAAGATAACATTGTGTGTATAGTAGTTGTGTGTTTTACATTTTACATGTGTCCCACTCAAAATCACACTCGTCCAGGACAAGAGTTGAACATATTTGAGTTGGTTTAAACATGGCGTCGCATGTAAAACCACTGATATGTTTTCTCTGTGTGTTGGTGTCTGTTTGCACAGTTGTGGTCAAGTGTCGAGAGTTGAGAGTCGAGAGTCACCTTCGTTGTCGTCGTCTTTGTATTTGTCATTGTCGCTGTAGTTGTTCACTTCATGTTATGTTAATATTCATGTCAAAATTTGACATCCGAGACTGTAGACTCAAGATTTGAGACCTGAGCATTGAGCCTCGAGATTCAAGATGTGGACAAATAGACCTCGAAAAGAAAGAAAGAAAGAGCAAGGGATTGGATTGAAATGGTGTGAGTCGGTTTTAGATACCGCTATCAACAAACTCCTCCTCTTACAAGCTCATTCACATCCATTTCCCATTTCAAGTCTACACTTGATTCACACTTGTTTCAATTTTACTTCCATCCTCCCTTTGAAACACTTTTGTACTCTGTATTCTACAGTAAATAAAATGTAAAATAAATGTATACACTTTTCAATGAAGAATAATGTCTATATTTTCTCAAGAGGATCAACGCTAACGGCTTTTACAAAAGAAGAAACGTCCTTTTTTCATACTGTGAAACTTTTTTCATAGCCACATCAAGGACAAAAATGCAGCCTATTTTTTTTGTACAAAAAGCTTTCTCACAATGTTTTAAATATTTGTGTGCTTTAGTTTACTTTACTTGACATTTAAGTATATTTACATTTGTATTTGTATTTGTGTTCACAAGCAAAATTGAAATCGACCTTCATCTGCCTTAGATGAACTTGGATGAATTTCAATTTCGAATGGCACTATTACGCTTGAATCTTGAGCCTTGAGTCTTGAATCCCTAAACTTGTAAATCATTGTAGATGTTTCAGCTTTTTGAACATGTAGAAAGACAGAATACAGAACACAGTGCAGCACATCGAACATTGCACATCGCACTCCCTACAATGAAAGCAACAGAGTAGAACGAGCATGAGAGTGACATTGCTCCAAATTCCAAATCTACATAAATTCTAATGTATGTAGAATGTAGAATGTAGATTTTACATAGTGAACACACAATACACACTCTTTCTGCTAAAGGAAAGATGAAAGGGGGCAAAAGAGAAAAAGAAGAAATGAGAGAAAAATTCATTTTCTATTTTCCATCCCGTCACATTCCGTTCATGTTCGTGTCTCAAATCTCAAAGAAAGTCAGCCTTCTTCTTGTTCTCTTTCCACTCGCTCCGACTCATACAAAGTGGAAAGTAAAAACAGCACTCTCAACTCTCAACAAAGAAAAGAAATAGAAGAAGGAGAAGAAGAAGAAGAAAGCATGCAAAAAATTATTATTATAATAATACTGCCAGTATTATTCTGCTCCTATTCAACATCAAGAATAAAGAATAAAGAATCTAGAATCCAGAATCCAGACTTGAGAACTTGAGAATTCAGAACCCAGAATTCAGAATTGGAAAGCAGAGATGCATACAAACTACACAAGTTATTTCAGTGCTCTTTCGTCTTGCTTCTTGCTTCTTACTCCAACATCATATAATATATTTGTACATGAATGCACATGAACTCGAGTGAGCTGTGATACGCTCAGTTGGCTGTGTTACATGTTATATTGCTGTGTTGATATAATATAATATTATTCTTGATTATTTCCTCGGCTCACTTCATTCTTCTCAGTTCCAGCTTCAGACCGAGCTCCAGCTTCAATACAGTATATAGTCACGAGTCATGAGTCGAGAGTATCACCCATGAGGAAAATGAACGTACTTCACAATAATACACAGAGTGCAAGGAGAAAATTATGACAAAATAAATAAAATGTAAGGATTTTCAAACTCTTTTCATCTTATCCTTTTAATTTCCAGTCTGCAGTAGCTTAAAAAGCTGTACATTGTACAAGTTAACTATCTTTTCATCCAGTTTCTTTTTTACTCTGCTCCTTTCTGTGGAAATATTTCGGTTGTAGTTGTAAAAATAAAAGTTTTTCCTTTGTCCCTTGCTTGGAAAAATGGAAATTAAGTACCAAAAAAAGCTACTGATAATTAGTGTCAAAAGTGAACAGTGTTATTTCTAGAAATAAATAGAAATATAACACAATCATAACATTTGCAATTTAAAAATATGAGAGTAACAAAGATAGGGAAAATAAAGGAGAAAATCCCTCTAGTAAAAGTAACTGGCTTCAATATTAGAAACTAAAGTGTAATAATAATAAATAATTCTGTATCTTATATTATATTATATTATATTACATATACAAGCTTTTGCTATAGCTGTTGAATTTAGAAAGTTGTGGGAAAGGTCACTTTCTCCCTTGACTTGTGACTTGTGCTAATGGAGGAACAAAGAAGAAATGAATATATGAAGACAAGAGAAAAGAGTAGGAGTGTAAGCAAGTCAAGAAGTGGGCTCTACATCCTACGTTATACATCCTACATGTATAATAAACAGAGAAAGAGAAAGCAAGAACTATATAGAGCAAATTTTCATACATCAAACTGACGGACTCTTCCTATTCTGGTGCTCATTCTCATTTCACATTTCACGTTCAATGGGAAAAGAGAGACGTTGAACGTTGAACATTGAGCGTCTTGGTTCCTTTTCTCTTTTCATTTACTTATAGCAATAAAAATGAAAAAGAAATAAAGTGGTTCCCCATTCCACACTCCACACATTCAACATTTCATTTCATTTGGCTTTAGTGGATTCGACTCCATTCCATTCTCCTGTCCATTCTTTACTATACACTTCCTTCTATTCTCTTCTTCTTTTAGGTTCTACTCTATTCCATTCGTCACGATCAAAGTCAAAGGGAGGAATGTGATGAGAGCCGGAAGTGTGTGTGGGAAATTGAAAATGCTATTGAAATACTATAGATTACCATAAAGACGGACGGAGAGAGAGCAAGCCATATTTTGTGTGTCTGTGTATGTGTCTGTAGATGTGTATGTATTTGGATGTAGTTCTAGGTTATAGCGTGTAATAATAATGGAGTTGGTGGGGCTATAATTAATTATTTATTTTACGAGCACAAGCTTGGACATGGGAAATGCAATTTACAATTAGTTTAGTTCGCATGTACTCTCAACTCAACTCAATTCAAACTACAGAATACAATGTATACAATGTAAAGTGACTGATACTGCAAACTGCGAGCTGAGAACAACTGAGAACTGAGAACTGAGAACCATGTAACAAAAAGTGGACGTTCATGTTCACAAATTATTACCATTATTTCTTATTGTCCTCTTTCTCTTGTATTTATTCTTTCTCTTTCTCCCTCTCTCACGTTTGACTTGGAATTACATTAGGTGTATAAAGTATTAGATAAATTGTATATTGTGCTGTAGTGTGTCATAAATTAGAGATGCAAGTATCTATAATCTATACGGACTGAGATAAAAGTCATGTCATGTCAAGGCAACACAGAGCACAGACCAGGCGATCTAACGGCACAATAAACAGATATAAAAAGCTTGTTTGTTCAGCGTTCAGGCTGTCTATGCTATCCTCTATGCTGTAGCCTTTGTGTACTTGTAAATTAGAGGAGGATTCGCATTCGAATTCGAACTCGAATTTTAGAACAAGCACATTAAGCATTGAGCATTGAGCATAGAGACAGAACTAGATGATGATGATGATGATGATAATTTGTCTGGGTATTTTAGTAAGAGCGGTAATAGTTCACGAGAAAAGGTCGTAAAAGCTTAATAGTCCTTTTTATTCTCCTTTTTTCTCTTTTTCTTCTTCTTCTTGTTCTTCTTTTTCATCCAGTTCGTCCAGAGTCCAGAGTCCATAGTCCAGAGTCCAGAGTCCTGTGTGTACTTTGAGAGTTGTAGATTGGAGATACAAAAATGAGGAGAAGAAGGTACTAAATTGAGCAGAGTGAACAAAGGGGCATAGAGAATATAGAATGTTGAAAGGAGGAGGGAGAAAGAAGGGGAAAGAAGAAGCTATTATCGCTATTATAATATATTATATTACATAAGCTTACACCCTTTCTATGTCTCTTTCTATATCTTGCTGGGTAAACTGTGAATTTTCTCACAACAACCATCTTCCTCATCCTACATTTCTATGTTCTATGTGTTAATGGTTAATGCTCCTCCTGTGCTCCTCTGTGGATCCTGGATCCTGGGCTTTTTCTTTTTAGTCTAGACTCGACAGTAGAATCCAGAATCTAGGCTCTTTTCTCTTTTCTCTACTTTGTACTGTACAAAAGTGGTGAAAAGAACATGAGAGAAAGAAAAGTCAGCCGGTAAAAAAAATTGTATAGGAAAATACATACAGGGAAACTATCTCTACTCTCTCCTTCTCCTTCATGAATTTCCACATGATAGAACTTTCTCTCTTTCCTCCAGCCTAAACTAAAGCTATTCTAGAATGGTATGGTATTCTATGGCGTGGTATTTGCCTTCACATTCATTGACATCCTTTTCCTTTTCCTAGTCGTCATTCATTGCATAAATATCTGTCCTCATTCATTGTACAATGTACCTTGTACATGTATTAATACGCCAGGTCCAAAGCCAGTCGTAGCAGAAAGAGAAAGAGAACCACATCACTGAATTGTGAGAGTCAGAGGCAGAATCAGAATCAGAATGTTCCGAAGAAAGGACAAACGGAGGAATGAAAAGGAGAATTCAGAAATATGTATAAGTACAACTCGGAAAAACTCGCCTTCACATCTCTAGAATCTAGAATGAGATCTCCGTTCGTCCGTCTGTCTTTCTGTCTGTCTGTCTCTTTTTTCATCCTCCATGTCTTTTTTAGTTGGGTTTTGTGCCTCCATCCCAAGTTTTATCGGCCGAGTGTGATGCTCATACAAAAGAGCTCAATTTGACAGTCCATACACACAAACACGTTTGTCGACAACTACAGTCTGCTCTTTTTCTCTTTCTTCTCTGGATGCTCTTTTATAGAGTCTAGTGTATGGGCGGTGATGACGACGATGACGACAAAGACCAGACCCAGTACCAGAACCAGAACCATGGCCGGTTGTGACGACGATAAAAAAAAGCGAGAAAAAAAAATCTTCAAACTTTCTCCTTGTTTATTTTATCAGAAGAGCAGAGAAGAGAAGAGGCGAGACGAGTTGAATAGATCACAGAATACGAATATCGTACATGCGTTTTTTTGAGGGATAACGAAAAAAGTAGAAGAAGAAAGTCGAAAATTGCTGGCTGCTGGTCCCAATGAATGACAGATAAATTCAATGAACGAATGAAAGAATGAATGAAAATGAATGAAATGAATAGAATAGAATGAACAACTATTTATATGAAGGGAACGAAAGAAAGAAAGAAAGAAAGAAAATAAAAAGGTGGGGGTTTTGGACTGGAGAAAAGAAGAGTCTAGAGAGTCTACATGTAAATGTGAATTTCTTCTCCGCGTATACAGTGTACAACCTACCTTGAAGATGAAAACCTAAGAAAAAAAGAGAAAAAAAAAACGTAGTCAGAGATTTAACTTGCAAAACTCACTCTAGATTTCATTTTATTTTACACTGTACTCTGTACACTGTACACATTTGACATTTTCACCTTTCACCACATCTTTCTACTTTGCCACCAAAGATGATGCTCAGTATGTATTTTATGTATTTTATGTATATTGCATCACACTTGTAAAAGATAAAAGTTTTAAGCCCTAAACCCTGAAGCTGTCAAGTACTATATATAAAATTGTGTAATAACATGATACATGATACACGTGTTTAATAAACCTTGTTTATTCATTTTTATGATGAAAAAAAAACATGTGTAATATATTTATTATTTATGTATATGGACATGCAAAGAATAATCAAAATGAAGCATGTTTTACAACATACAAGGTACATTTTTTGGTAATTTTTTTATATCCCTCTGGCAGTTGTACCATAAAACTAGATGGATCTGCTTATGTAAATAAAAATTTCAAAACTTGTTTTAGCTTTTTAGAGCGTACAATTTTACATGGCTGTGGGCTTTCACAGGGAACAATTCTACAAAAAAAAACTAGAAAGTAAAAAGTATAAAATATTCGGGCTTTCTTTCTTCTCTTTGAATATGTAATAAAGCCAAAAAAGCTGTACTACACAAATGAATTTTCACATTGGATTATTTTAAACTTTGTGTATTATTTGTGTAGTTTTTTTTACCATTAAATATTAGATTTTTTGCACTTGAATCAGAATTGGAATTGGAATGTTGAGAATGTCGAAGGAGAATCTGGAATGAGAATGATGAAATGTGGAACACTTGTTGACTTGGTTACAATGACTCCACTTGACTTTTTAATTTGACTCCAGTCTCCAGTCTACATTATAAATGCTATAGTGTACAATGTACAATGTACATTGTACGTAGACTAAAGAGAGAAGGAGAGAGAGAGAAAGTAAAGGTCAACATTCTCTTTGTAACATAATATTATGTAATATTTACACAAAGGTACTTTTGTATTTTCCAAGCTCCTTTGCTCATATTTCACATTCACTAACATTCTCCAACTTTCAACATTCAACATCAAGATCAACTTGAAATTCTCTGGCTACTATCGTTTTTGTTTTTGTTTTTACTTTTACTTTTGTTACACCATCCTGTTTTTAAAATTACAAAATGCTCCTTCAAAATCAAGTATAACCTTTAAAGTATTTAAACAAGAAGAAGACACATAAATATCATAAACTCGATATCTTTTTCGTTTCAAATTTTAATATTGTGGACACACTATGTATAAAAAGAGCTGTTGATTGTTGTAAGCATTTGTTGTAAACATTTCAGCCTGGGAATAAAAACTAAATCATGACAAAATGAAAGAAATATTGAGGGACATGACGTGATTTGAAAATGTGAATCAATGGCGGTTGGCAGTGTGTAATTTCCATAAACGATAAACCTCGTAGCCCGCTACCTGTCTCATTCCTTCAAGCGTCATGTCGCATGTATGTTCCTAACTGTAGCTACATACCACATACTTAATTGCGTCGTGTACCTCAATCATTTTCCTGTTACTTGATTTCTTTTCCATTTAGATGTGAATACCGATTCGATTCTACATTTTACTCCCATGTATGCAAGCTTTAGAACATTTTGTATGGAACTGAGCCCAGGGTTTTGACTGTAGACTGTAGAATTTACAGTGTATAGTTTGTACATGGGATTCAAGGTAAACGACATGCAGAGTAGAAAGTCTATGGAAAGTCCCTTGGTTTCGTTTCGTTTGAATTGGATTGGTTTGGCTTTCTTTCCAGATCCAATATGCGATTAAAGTCAACTAGGAAGTAATAATAATAATAATAGCCAGCAAACTTGCCAAATATCAAAAATGGTGACGTCAACACTCTCGTTTACACGCACAAGGCACAATGCACAAGGCACATCAAATCCACATTTCATATCGCATGCACAATGCACACTCTTCCTTCTCCAATTCTACATGTACTTTCATTTCCACTGCCACTGCCACTACCACTCTAAAAACATGCTATATCAATGCTGCGATTTACTCTAGAATCTAGATTGTGGATTCGCGATTCTCGATTCTCGATCCCTGTTTTGACGATAAAGCTCAAAAAAAAGTATTCAGACTTTGGACATTCTGCATTCAGCATTCGGACTCAGAATTCAGAATGCCTTTGCTTTTGCTTTTACCACACACCAAAATGTACCTAGAGCAAATCTATCTAGTTTCTAGTTTAGAATGTACCCAAATATTTTTTTAGCCAGGATTAGGCTGAGACTCTTCACATTCCAAATCCCAATCCCAGTCCAACTCGGAATCCAAATCCCAATCCTAATTCTATCTCACATCTCATACCTCAGACCTCACATTACATCACTTATGCATAAAGCTGTTGAAAAACTAATCAAATCAAGTTTGCAAACCACCCGCCAACAGCCCTCTTATCCGCAGTCCTCAATCCACCATCCACAATCCTCAATCTATACCTATTTTCCCCCTAAAATTTTTCATGGCTTTATACACAAAAGTACGAAGGAATGCCGAATACCGAATATCGAATACAGAAGGCATTTAACTTTTGTAGTAGTCTATAGGATTTTCCATTTTTCCAACTATTCTGTTATATAAGAAGAGGAAAAATTCAGAATGCATATATTTTTGTGTAAAAAGCATGCGTACATGGTCACTATCGTCTCATGCAAATGTAAACGTAAATAAATACATAAATACATAGTAAAGTTCATGTATATTTGCTCATTCATTGGTATTTTGGGTTGGTTTGGTTTGGTTTGGTTAGGTTCATGTTAGTTGAGTAAAAAGGTGCCTAGAAAATAAAGTGAAAGCTCGGCTTAAAATCAAGTACGACATTTACATTTTCACAGTGCAACTTGTACACTGTACATTTTAGATACATCCAACAAACAGCCTTGCATATCCAAATGTTATTAAACATTCATTCATTTCCAGTGTACTTTTGTATTGTACACTGTACATTATTTCATTTTATTTACAAGTTGAACATGCATACAAAACGTGGGGGACATCCGAGGACACAGGCTACAGGCTGAATTTTGATTTTGATATTGAATTTAACATAAATATTACCATGGTAAAAACGCATGTGCGCACAATATAAAATACAAAATACACACGAAACACGAAACATGACTAAAATTTTCTCTTCTCTTCTATTCTTTTGCATTGTATTGTCTTGTATTATAAACAATACACACGTAGATATCAAAGTATTTTTTTCCTGAGAAAAGTATACAGCTAGATAAAATTCTCAGTTTTCATTACCATGGTTTCATGCACTCTTTGAAGATACACGGACTACGGATAGGAAATGCGATGCGCTGACATCCCTTACATTCACCTACGATCTACAATCTACAACTACATTACAGACTACAGACAAAGTTATTACGATGACTGACTTGTTCTTGTTGTTTGAATTGATTCATTTCCTTTCCATCTGTAAATATCTCGTGTTCTTGACACACAAAATACTTATTTGTGTACATTGCACATTGTACATGCAATGGAAATAAATTAGAGTTGAGTTGAATATTGAACAAAGTTTATTCTGACACTCTTACTCTGACTTAAACTAGGGCAAAAAACAGACCGAGTATTCATAAGTCATCGGGCAAAAATAACAAGTATATTTGTGGAGGAAATACAAGAGTAGAAAATTACGGATGCAAAACCCATGGCAAGGATGCTTCGGTCAGACAGATATAGATTATGGATATCGATGCATAAAAAACACCATGTACTTCTGATCCGAGATCTTAGATCTTACAGCTTAGAATCTTAGTCGTATTTTTATTCTGTGTCAGTAGTCCAATTTCCAATTTCCAATTCAGAGATCAAGTCATAAAAAACGTGTAAGAGAAGAAGATGTTGAACTCTGTTTGCTGTTTGAAATTCTACAGCGGTTCCTACTTCCTACTGTACATACTCAAATGATTGACGATTTGGAAGAAGAGGGGAGAGACGGAGAGAGAGAGAGAGCGAGCGAAAAGCTAAGGAAAATATTATGCAAAATGTGTTTATTTTCTTTGCGCTCGGATGCACACAGTTTGGATTTTAGATATCAAGCAGAATATAGATTGTGGATTGTGGATAGAGAATAGAAGATGGATTTACTGAAAAATATTTACATTACTAGTTACTAGTAATTTCAAAGGGTTTGTTTGCACTTTGCACAGACTTAAAAAGATCCAACATCCAAAACTATCTGAATCTAAATCTGTATCTGTATTCAATAGAATGTAAACTAAACCATAAACTCTAAACTATCGATATGAAATATGAATATGAATATGGAAGAACAGGCTGTAAAAACCACCAAATTACTCCAAAATCATAAAACCAACCACTAGATTCATGTCAATATTATAAAATAAACCAAACCAAACCAAAAGTCAGAATTCTAGTCATCATCATATTTTTTAACTAAAATTGTATTGACTCTCGACTCTTGGCTGTTTACTATTGACATGTTCACAAAGTTGATTATAAATTTGGCGAATGGTGTAAATAAAATTCAAACTAGACAATCTAAAAATCTAGATGGAAAATCTCCGTCAGAGCCTCAGTTTTTAAACGTGTGGATTTTACATGTGGAAATTTGTGCAAATACAATGTACACAATCCAGTTTTCCAAGTATTTTTTTTTGGCTTTTAACTGTTTTAATTCTGTTTCAGTTCTTCAGCCTCTCTTTTGAAACCTGGAGGAAATGGATCCTTTTAGATTTTAGGAAAGTAAACAGCTGCTTCCATAATGTAGCATATACTTTTCATTTCCAAATCATTCAAACTCGCAATAGAATATAACGGTTGGATCTTGGAGCATTTTATTAATTAATTCTAGTTGGAATTTGAAATTTAGAACGGAGGAAAACAAATGAATGCATGAAAAAAAAATCAGGGCACTTTTAAAATGAGTACAACTCAAACGCTCACAGTTCAAAGCACAAATTACACATTTACACAACTTTTAATTTACAAGATCCTCTTGATAAAATGTAAATGTTACACAAAGATACACAGTGGATTCTATAATAAATGAAGATGAGACTGGGAGTATTCTAAAAAATCCTAGTGCGACTGGAGACTGGAGGAATTGAAAATCCTTGAACCTTGATTTTGAGCATAGAATCCGTTTACGAGCAAATTACATTATATTGCATATTACACGTCATTCCTCTTTTTCTATGTTTTGTTTTACTGGTTTGTTCTTTTAGAGGAAACGGGAATGCGGAATTCAGAATTTTATACTCTTTATACTCTTTATACTCTTTACACTCGCCACTCGGTACACTGAGCAATCTAAATCTAAACATGTAGTAAAAAACAAAAACTCTTTTGCACACTTTTCCCTTTTGCCACAAGTTAATATCCATCTGCAACCTAAAACCTTTAATGTACATTTTACATACATCAGTTATGACTCACACATTCATCTTGTGCACCCACCTCATGCGGAGTCAAGATAGGAAAAGGTCGAAAGGCCTCATGTCAAAAAGTTGTACAAAATGTACATTGTACATTTCGTACATGCATAGATAAAACGGTTCAGTGGTTTTACCATCTACTACCGTCTGCTCCTCTCTGTTAGTTTAGATTTCATGTACGACTAGAGACTGGAAAAGGAAAATGTTGGGCATAAAAAAGGAATGAATGAGTGTTGAAACCCGCTCTCGTGCTCGTATTCACTGAAATAGAGTGTTAGAAAGCTTGAAGCTTGGAGCTTGAAGCTCGATAGATAACAAAGACGACGGAGAGAACCCCCGTGAAAAATGAAAAAAATACGCAAAGAGTGATAAATTTTATTTTCAGAGTTGAAACCCGTCTTTTGTCTTTTGTCCTTTGTCTACCGACTACCGAGTCTTTGCATGTTAAATGTTAAGTGAATAAATGAGCACAAAAAGGACAAACAGGGTAATGCAAAAATGCGAATATGCGACTTTGGAAGACTGGAAAAGTGGAAGACAGGACGGTAATTTTTCACTAGAAACTGTAGGGGAAAAAACCCACCTAAACCAACTTTTACTTATAAAAAATGTGTTTAGGGAAATGCACACAGCATCTTTTGATCCTTTTTTATTCGCTTCGTTTGGTCTGGTCTAATTCAAGTCATAGAGCGAGCGAGGATGAGGATGACGCGGAAGGATCTCCAGATCCAGATCTCCGCTCTCCGTCCCGCTTCTCATGACTAAGGATACGATTGACGATAGAATTTCATTTCCACCCATGCCATGCCGTGATAATCGAGAACAAGGTAGTTGCATTTGAATTTGATGATATCCGCCGACTTGTGTATTTTTCTGAGTCTACAGTCTACAGCCTACCTTCTACATTCTACAGTCTACGTCTATTTTTTTGCTCCGCGTACAATTTAGAATGGTACGGACGCAGCACACGGCAAAGCACAGGATAGCAAAGTACAGGCAGAAGCTTACTTTTTTTTTGTACAAAGTAGTTTAACTCGGAATGGGAGTGAGAGGAAAAATGAAAAGAATAGAGCAGAATCGAGTCGAGTAGACTAGAAAACCGACACTATTGACTACCAACTACCAGCTACCAGCTACAAACTACCAAGTACAGCTACAGCTACTGCTACATACTGTACAATAGACAACCATCCAACAAGCGCTCCGCTCTCTCTCCCTCTTTCTGTTTCTACGTCTTGGTTGTTGGTGTCAGAATTGAGAATGCCGCAACGTTTCTACCATAGGAATAGGACAGCAGAGCACAGAACACACAGGATGGAAAGAATCGATCAATAGTGCTACTCTGGGTCTGGGTCTAACTTTGCCGCTGGCTCTGGTTCTGGTTCTGGTGCTAGTTCTAGTTCTCTATCTCTCACTCTCTCACTCTCTCATCACTACAACACACTTCTCTTTGGCTCTACTCGGCTCTAACTAAAGCTGAGGCTAAAGCTAGTGTGTGTCTGGTAGTGTCCTATAGAGAAAGTGGCGAGTGAAAGTAGTGGAGTAGTGGAGTAGAGAAGGTTTCCCCGTGCCGGTGTTCCTGCTGTTTTACCTTTCTTTTTTCTTTTTTCAATGGTACGCCAGTAGACGGTTAGCAAGGTAGTTGGTGGTCGGTTTACCATCAACCATCAGGACAGCTGGATTATCCGGAGCGGACAACGACAGAGTAAAAAATAGAAAAGGAGCTCCAGCTCCAGTTCCAGTTGGCTGTGCTGACTCTACTCTACTCTATTTCTATTTCTAGACTCAAGATCTGCATCAAGCTCAGAAATCCTACATTCTTAATACAAAAACGTAGGTAATTTTTCTAGAATTTCCTAGAATTTCCTAGAATTTAGTTACTCGTGCACAGTTCTTATTTCATCCTTCTGGATTCTGAATTATGATAACTCCAAGTTGTGGTTGGCACAAGGAAAACATCAATTAAAGAAAAGGCTGGAAAACTAACCCTAATTCCTCATGAATCCGTGAATCCACCCACCTGGCAACTAGCTTCATGAAAGATGAAAATGAACCGGAAAGGGAAAGCAAAGAGTGGAGAATAGGAAGAAAGTCTCTAAAGTTTCACTTGTGGAAACTTGTTCATTGTTCAGTACTCAGTCTTTAGAGTATCCGATGGTTTTAGCAAATAGCAAATAACACATGTATAATTACGGGGAAAGGAGTTGGTTTTGAGTTTGGCTAGAATTCAAACTCAAGCTCCAGCTCAATGGATCATGTTGCTGCTTTCTTTTGATGTACATTGTACACTTTACACTTTACAAGCACACATTTTGAATACATTGAGCACTAGTGTATTTTGATATGATCGACATGAAACAAAACAAAGATGCATGACTTTGCTATAGATTCCAGAGTCTAGACGGAAGACTGTGGACAAAGTTGAATAGACTTTCTCCTTTCATCAGAGTGAAAAGTTTGAATAGGCTTCAAAACATAGAACATACTATAGAATAGTAAAAACAAGAAGAAGAAGAAGAAGAAGAAGGAGCAACTCTTAGAAACTTGTCTATTACTTAGTCATTTAAATCAGCCTAAGAGTTGATTTCCGCAAATTAAATTTCTCGCTTGAATCTTCTTCGAATCTATCTCCAATCTTCCACTTCATCTTGAGCAGTGGAAAGATGTAAAGAATGGAAAGTGGAAGATAAAGGGAGAAGAATGAACACAAGTATCAAATATAAAATGTATACACTAAACACATTGATGATTTGAACCTATTAACCATGATGACGGATGCTATGTACTTTACAGTAGAAACTATAAGCACGTTTATTCTTTCAGCCATCTATCTTTCCTCTCTCTCTTTACCTGCCTATATTTCTACCTGTCCATCCATCAAAATTCCAAAAAAGGAAGGAAAAGCTTGAGAATGCCAACAATTCCTTTGCTTTTGCTTTCTCTCTCTTTTACTTGAACTTTCACCAACTACAGTTTTGTGATTAGAGACAAGAGTCAAGATGCTTTTTTTTAAAAGAACTATTGAAATCTGTATAATCAAACCATTTACTAATAATAATGTGAGATGTTTGTATGCGGATACAAAGAAGAGAAACTTGACACCGATATTCACTTGAATGCTTGAATGCTTCATGCAAAGATAGTTCAGTGGATTCAAGTTGTTCCGCTGAATCTGTATACTTACGTCACAGGCCACTCTTTTACCAACGACAAGATGACACAACGCTAACTACTACACAAAAGCCATGGTCTCAAACTCATAAACTCTAAATTCCAAAACTCCTTTCATCATTCTTCCTCGAAATGGTCAAGTCAGCAAGTCAAGAGTCAAGAGGTTGTTCACATGCATACATACACAATACACAAGCATACGTAAATCAATCCACCAGCAAAAAGTCCACTCTGTACAACAAGTCAAGCCACATCCCACATCTAAAGCTGAATCATCATCACATATCTGACTCCAGATCTACATGTACAATGTACAATGTACATAGAGTATTTCGTCATCGTGGTTAGTGCTTGATATCCTTCAACTTGACATTATACACTTGATAAAAACACCATGTTTTCACCAAGTATAATAAAGTGAACAAAATGGTAACCTCATCTCACGAATTCATTCACTACCAACTAGAGAAATTTCATAAATTCAATCATCAACTTTCTCCAACTCATCCAGCATTCAGTTCCTTTTAATAACTTTTCATTTTGAGTGTACAACTTTCATGGTGAACACCAAATCATGACAAAATGATGATAATAATACACAAATTACACTCCAGAGACTTTATTGTATACACATCAGAGAGAGAGAGAGACAGAGAGAGATTAAAGCAATGGCGAAAATTTAATTTTATAGTCATTTACATTTCCCTGTACAAATGTTTATGAACTTGTAAATTCCGACAGTGTGTATTGAGTACAAAGAAGAAGATTGAAAATTAAATAGTCTGTAATCAAAATTCAACTCATCTTTAGCTTTGTGCATATTTTTGTATCTATTTATCTGCGTACAAAGGCTTTGCAACACTTCATTAATTTTAATGATCAACGTGTGTATAAATATATTTATGAGAACTACACTCCAGTTTTTTGTGGGCGAACCCCCAGTTCCGAATTCCAAACTACAGGAAAAGAACAGACCACAATTTTGTAGTAAAATGTACAAAATAGACTCATGTAAAATTAAAAGTTTCTATTTTCATCCTCTGTGAATGAGGATGAAATAATGATGATTTTCTGTTATATTTTTAACTCTTATTTTCTACATGCCGTGGCCCTGCAACCAAATTCAAATTCAAAGAAAAGAATACCCGATGTAAATTGAAAACGGAGTAAAAAGTTGTTTTTGCTTTTCATAAACCACCTTCTGTATTCTGTATCGTGCCAAAGAGGTAGCAAATTATCTTAAAACTGGCATTTATTTTGGTTTCCAAAATTATTGCACTGCATCTAAACTCTAAAATCTAAAGGGACTAAAAAAGGATAGCCACACTTCTTTTTCTCCAATGGTAGTGAAAATTGAAAATTGAAATTGTCCAATTGCTAAAACTATTCATGTACCTTGTACCTTCTACATTTTTAATCTAGTGTAAAATTCGCGAATTGAATAACAAACACCTCCGTTGTTTGTTTTTTTTTCATTTAGCCAGTATTTCACACGTATCCAGTTTCAAGTATTTACAGTTTTGTAGCCATGGAGTTGAAAATTGTACTGCTTCATATTGTTCATATTGGTAAAACAAAACAAAACAAAACAAAAGTAAAATACGAGTACTTTCAAACCAAAGCAGTTGTGGGGTTTCTTTCTCCGTTCTCTCTTCTCTGTTCTCCATATTATTCTACTTTTGAAATCATCAAGTCGGATGAGGTAATTGTATAGTTTATAGACGCACTAAATAAATAAATACTTCAATTCATGGTTCTATAAGTATATGTATTCAATCTGTAATCTGTATTCATCAAGGAGTGAAAATAGATAAGGGAGAAGAGAACATGGAACAGTATTTAGCATTTAGCATTTAGTTTAGATGGTTGTCTACTAAAAAACGGTATTCAAAGGTATCTACAGGAACAAGAGTAACCAGAATCACTATAGTAATATAGTAGAACAAATCACCAAGATATC
>JAQGBI010000215.1:0-22187 GCA_034698325.1 Sminthurinus elegans | reverse complement strand
CTCCCCGGTGAATTTTGTCCACATACGGAAACACAGACAGACAGACATTTTACGTGCATTATATAAGAGAAGTGATACATTCATGTACATTTGATTCGTAATCTTTTTAGCAGTCATGCTCTTGAGCACACGATTTGTAAATACTTGCATATAATATAATATATATTATATACGCGTATTTACAAACCTTAGATACACAGATACATTATACTGTATTGTTCTTTAAAAACACACCCAGATCAAATATATTTTGTCTCTTTTTCCCTACTACTTTAATAGGTTTGTGTTGCAGAATCCACTATATGTAATAGTAGCTGACAAAGAAAGAAAGAAAGAAAGAAATAGCGACTGAGAAATATACAGAGAGAAATTTGAAATTTCATCTATCACATGGAAGCAATTAAACATGACATGTTACGAGAAAGAAATCTAAGGTGTCCAGAAGTTAGACAATCAAACACCATATATACATGCATACTACATACATTCATTCATACAGCCATACTTTACAAGCAAAAAGTCATACAAAGCAAACAGACGCGACAATAGAAGAAAGAAACCTCTTCTTTACCATCATAAATATATACACACACATTTAAGTAAAAGAGAGCTCACTCAATTCCATCCTCCTTTTCATTATTTGTACAAGTCACAAGCATATATTATAAGTAAAAGGTACTATCGAATATACAGTATGCATAATATAATATTCGAAATATGTCACATACAAAACTGTTATAGATCGAAAAAGTCAGTCACTCTCAAAAGAACGAATGCAAAAAAGAAAAGAAAGAGAAACATTTTGTGGAATCACTCTGGCCAAGATCCAAAGAGACTCTTACAAAGTCAATTATAGTCTGGTTTAAAAAAATCTACTTCCCTTCACTTTTTTCTCCTAATCTCATTTTAACTTTGGCCCCCAACAACAACATCCACAACAACGTTAAACAGTAAGAATAGAAAAAGGGGCAAGCAAGGTACATTTTATTCTGCAAAAAGAACCGACGACAAACACACAAGTATAAATAATGAACTACAAACAAACATGGATCAAAGTTTTAAGATGTACACAATATAATAGTGCTGCATATTATATATTTACGTAGATGATTTTTTCATGTCATTGTTGATGTAAATACATTCGGGGTAAAGCAATAAAATATAAAACCACAATCACTGCTCAATACACCGCTTTTATAAAAATTAAAGACATTAGAAATTAAATTCATTCAAGACTTGATCTTTAAATTATTTTAACCACATTTATTCTATTTTGAGTCGTACTTTACGACTCTTCAAAGTTCAAAGCATTCAATGCACATTTGATATTTAAAGCCAAGTTTACTTTTGATTTTTTCAGTACATTTCAAATACAAAATCGAGCATGAAAATCGTTAAGGAAAACTAGTCAAACATTTAGCAAACATACCAAGAAATACAACTAGAATTAATTCAAGTTTCAGCATTGAAAAAGCAACAAACTAGATTTTTGGGTAGAATCAAACCTGGATTAAACATGATGACAAACTTGCAAGCGGTAGCGAACTGAAGTCATCAATATTTTCAGTGCAAGTTTGTACAAACGGGGATGTAATTTCAGAGAAACATTTTTTGTTATTCTCATAAGGCTGCTTCCACTATTCACTACAAATGTTACATTTTATTCACATTTTTAGAATTTCACTACCGATAATTTTTTTTATAACTTAAGTGACACTCTTGCTCCCAGCTTATTCATACTTATATTTGCTTCTTATTTTTTTGTTGAAGAATCAGAGATTTGCTTTCTAAGTATTTTGTTTATGTTTCGTTGTATAAATTCATCGTCTTCCGTTTTCGATATACTTACTTTCGAATTGACAGTTGAATTTTCTTTTACATCAGTATTCTTGAATAATTTCACTAAACTAACATAGCATACATTTCATTTATAAATTCATAAACCATAATCACAACTTCACTTTTCCCTTGTATAGGTCCATACAAATAGTATCGAATTTCACTTTCACTCTCGCCTTCATTTTTCACAAAAATATAAAACATGCACACATAATATACCACACAACTCCAGTTATTTAGACCTATAATAACACCAACAATGACGTATTATTATCATGTAAAACTTTTGGCATTTGTACACGACTAGTATGAGATGATAGACTGTTTAGTAATTTTGATTTTAACAAAATAATCACAACAAAATTATAACAACGTAGATATAAATAAACAAAACTAATGAGAAGGCTTCATATGTACAACAGTTCGTATTGAAGGAGAATACTAGTTATACTGGAAAATATGAAATTTCTGAGATTTAAATCAATATTATATCAACCAATTCACAAGGTCACTTTTACGTCTAGGACAACATTAAACTATTACCAATAATAGTAATTATTATACTTATCTAACTTAAATTTTAATAATCATTGAACACTGATTATCTACAAATAGCTACATATTATATTATGTGTATGATCAAGAAGAGGTAGTGTTGTATTAAGACTTGGGCGTTTAAATAACTTGTATAAATTATAAATGCATATTATAATGTACAATGAAAAATATATAATCTAATAATTGGTATTGCATCTTGTCAAATTTATCTAACTGATTGAAGGCTTACACTTAATACTATAAACTGCATATATATATATATACTACATTAGACTTTTGTGGGCAAGAAAAGTTTGATTACAAACTGTATTTTACAATGTACAATGTACATAATATAACATATATTGGGAAATAAGTAGGAATGTTTTGCTGGTAAATAATATGATTAAGAGACATAACATAATAATAATAATATGTATAATGTATAATAATAATAAATCATTTTCAGGCCCAAAGAAATATTTAAGAAACGGAGAGGAATATAATTTTTTTTTTCTTTAAAAAAAAAAGCACTGTTTCTAGTTTGTATAGTATATTAATTTTATATTATCATCATCAAGTTGATAGATAATCATCAAGCCGAATTTAGTTTTTGAAAATAAATAAATACTATTTCACTATTATTTATCACTCATCACTCTGTAGTTTTTATATTATACTTTATACTCTTGAATCGAACAACGTAGGTACTCAAAACTCAAACAGAAATAATTCACTAGTAACTACGTACACAAAATATAATATACCAATAGACAAAAAAAAACAAGAACACTTTCACTTTCTTTCTCCATCTTTCTCTCATAGACGGTTACGTTGAATATGATTCTACTAGCATTCATGGAAGAACGGCGTAGTTTTGGTTGACATCAAACCATGTTAAGGATCGTAGTTAATTATTATTAAATGTTATCCACTATTATTATTAATGAGGAGGTATAAGAGCTGGATTGACTAGATAAATGTGATCAGAATACGAAGTTGCTCCCGGTTGGTGAGAAAGATGAAATTGATTTGTATTAAGGACTGGACTTGAAATTGGACCCTGAGAGTACAAAGGCTGCATAGAAACAGCCTGTGTTGGGGTTGGAGATGGAGACACCCATTTCCATTGACAATGCCCATTAGAACTCAAATTAAAAGTTGTCGGTGAAGTTGTAGAATTCGGTGAACGCCAACCTCCGGAAGGAGAGTTGAATGAACTTCCCTGAATTGGTGATAGCTATACTTATGCATGTAGTACAGCAATAGCCCCCGATTTTGGAAATAATAAATAGATATACATACTTATTTAATAAAAATTGAACATTTGAAAATAATTCAACTGTCAATAAAATATTTCATGATATATTATGATGTGGAATCCACATCCCATGTCACGGATAATGATTCATGCATCCTGTAAATGATTTCCTTCAAAGGCAAATCTTATGATAATAAATAATAATAATAATAATATTATTATTATTACTGATTTTTCTAGTCAAAATTTATAAACAAAAGTATCTATAATACTTTTATACAATTTAAAATACTACTCTACTTCCTTCCTATAAATTATTATTATCACGTCGAATTTTTCCAAAAAAAAGAAAGAAGAAAATTAGAAAATGTTCATACCTGTGGATAAGGCTGATATGGTGGTTGAAGATAACAAACTTGACTTGGTGGGGCAGCCGAGTACATTGTCTGCATACCGGGTTGTTGTGCTGGTTGATAAGTACATGAGCCACTTGACTGATTGTAGTAAGTATCATAGTTCTGCGGAGGATAATATTGATTATTGGATGGTTGGCTTGGAGGATAATAGTAGGAAGTAGTTCCAGTGTAAGGTGGTGAAGTGATAGAATCCATAGAATTAGCAAACTGCACTTCATGTCGATGAAGCTGAAGTATCAAACAAAAAAAAAAAGAAGAAATAATAAAAACATTAAATAAAGTTTATTCATTTAGGCAAATGAAAAATTACAAACAAAACACTTTGATTAATGATTAATAATAATAATTATTATTATTTTCTTTCTTACCCCATCATTTAAAGAAGCTTGTTTTTTTACAGCTGGTGCAATATTAAGTCTTCTTTCACGATGAATAATTGGCTGTATTTCCTATATAAAATGTAAATTACTTTCAAATTCGTTGAATTCAAAAGGGACAATAGATAATAATAGATAGCTTTGATACTTTGAACAACTTTATAATATGTCCTTACCTTATCATTTATAGCATTGTATAGCTGTTTAGCTTCCTCTTCTGTTTCAAATGTAACAAATCCATACCCCTTTGAAACTCCAGCTCTATCAACTATTATTTTTGTAGACTCTAAGAAAATGTATAATAAATAAAATAATAAATACAAAAGGTATAATAAAGGTGGATTAAAAAGAAATATTTTTTAAGTTAGTAAATTTATTTTAGTAGGTCTAGTATCAACTTACGAACTTGTCCAAATGGAGAAAATAATTCAGCTAGTTCTTCTTCAGTTGTATGACTTGAGATACCACCAACAAAAATTCGATTTGGGACTAGGGTGCCATATTTAGGTGCTGATAAACCTATGTAGTCCGAAGATTTTCCTCCCAAGGAGGAATGACCTCCCAAGTCATCACTTTGATCACCACAAACATCACTTGAATCTTGAATCATTGACAATGAGGGACAACTCTTACTCCATTTGTCAATTGGAGTAGATGTAGCTCTACTCGTGTCCTGCAAGTCTAATTTAGAGTCATCAGCACTGGAATTCTCCATCATCATCTTATCTCCATGATCCAAAGAGTTCATCTCAGAATATTCCGACTGTACATTAAAAACATTTAAAAAAAAAAACACTATTATAAAAACCTTTGCTACTATGTACCATAATAATATATTCAAAAAGGGCGTTTATAATATTATGTATAAAGTACAAATTCTTAAAAATAAATATATATAAAAACTATTCGCACCATTTTCAACAACAGCTTATAAACAGTCAACAATCGTTAGTTTGAGAATAGTTGCACTCACGAATAGATGAACTGAAATACTAAAACACAAGAAAAGAAAAAAAGATCACAAAAACTGTCAAGTAATAATTTTTTTTTAACAAAGCACCACTATTATTATTATAATAATACACTTTACACTAATTAATACATTATATTATAGAAATAATACTAGTACTTAATACGGTTACTAATTTTTTTCAAAGCGATCATGTACCAACAACAAAATACTAAACGACTGAACTATGACATGCGAATGATGAATAATTCGTTTAGTAACGTTACTGAACTGCTGAAACCACTTTATAATATAGAATGCTTAATATAATGTTATTTAGACTGTACATACTGTACTCTGTTAAAACTGACACCAAAGGAAAAAGGAAAAGATAAGTCACAAAATGTATTTGACAACTAAATATTAAAATATTATAAAAACTATAACGAAAAAAAAAATTACTTGAAAATGAACGGTTTTTATTGTTAATTTGACCGTCATGACCATTACATGTTTTGCCAGTGACGGTTAATATACTCCTGTTGGAATCCTCGTGTAAAAGCCTAGGTTAAACTGAGCCTATATTATGATAGAACATAGAACCGAGTGAAAAAAAAAGAACCTGTGTGTAGTAGTAGCTCTAGTGCTAGCAATAATAATAATACTTACTTACTCTTACAGCATGCTACTACTTACTTCCAACTTACACTACACATTTACAACATCCACAACACACGCACATCAAAGACTGGCACAGTAAGACTACATTGCATCTAAATTTAGCTATATTACATTATGACTTTCTTCTTTTCCTAAATGTCGACAGGGAAAAAAGACGGGAAGGTGCATAAGGAATCCACTACTACTACTACTAGCTCTATATTATTACATTATATGTACTCTACACAGTACACAACTGAATTAGAATGGCATGCATTTAAATAACTATGGTAAATACTTGTGCTAAGAGAAGGTGACTGTGGAATCTACAAACTACATTGAGGTAAAAAAAAAAACTATAGATAGTCTAATGAATACAAAAAAAAATCAACTAAAATTTCCATTCAGCTTTCAGTCACATTTCACGTGTGTGTATTCACATCCATGTTTGACGTATCTATGTATATTTTTACTCCGAAATTCCAAAATCCGAATCAAGCAAAAATTAGTATAAAATGCCACATGCAAAATTATCCACACATAAAACATAAATTTTTACATCATCATGTAAGTTGTATAAGTACCAAAAGTTTTACACTGCACATTAATATGGAAACATGGTTACGAAACAAACTTAACTAATCAAACATATACAAACATTCATTGAACATCTTATTGCATTGCGTCAGTCATCAGTACATACACAGACGATTTCACTAAATCATCAAATCTTTCTCATCATGATTTTTTATGCTATTATATATAATAATTAGATATAATAATTAATTAATTATTGTACAAAAATAATTATTACATAATACTTCGAAATTAAATTCTAAATAATTGTAGATCAAGATCAATTATTAGTACATGATAATCCAGTTCAGGAAAAAAATGAGATGACAAGAAAATGAAATGGGCAATATGATAAGACATAAGAATGCGAATGGTATTATAATGGAGTACAAACTATTATAATTGGTAGTTACCTTTACTAAAGTGATAAAATCCAACTCAGAAGAAATAGAAATAAATACAGAAAACTCAAAAAACAAACAAAACAAACAAGAACGCAATCAGAAGAAAGACAAAAGAATGCGTCCGTATTCTAAGAACATCAAAATCCAACTAATCCTATTCACCTAATTTTCTAATACAATTGGTAACGAATTGAGGAGGAGTAGCTGTAATTGAATTTTCCTAATCAGTTTTATTGGCTGAATCACGGTTTAAGAAGTTTTTTTTTTTACTTCTTCAAAATTTATACAACTTTTTTTTAGGTCATTTGCCATATCAACAATAATACTTAAAAATACATTATTATTTTTGAGCACATTTTATTTTTTTACTCTGATCTAGAATCTAGAATGACATTGATATGTATTATTTATTGTTTACTGTGTCCATCACCATTAATTGTAAGTTCTAGATTCAAGTCAAAAACGTGACAAAAACACTGAAAACTGCTGAAAATAGTTGTACACTGTATAAACTGTGTACACTATAATATACAGTACTTTTCACCAATTGTAAATACGTGTGTGCGAAAGTTGATTGAGCTGTGCAAGTTGCATATCAGGTATCTATCTACACGAGTCATGTAAGAACGTAATACATCTTCATAGACGTCATCAGTTGATTACTTGAAAAAAAGTAGAAAGATATTGTATATTATTGGTTTCCTATACAGTTTCTTCTACTCTTCTACTACTACTTATTTTTTCTCCATAAAACTCAAACCATTTTTTTTTTTTTTCGTCTTTTTGTAATATGTATAATCTGTAGTTCCAATAAGCAAGTACAATGATGTAGTATAATATTATTTGCAAGAGTATAAAATACGGAATAAAATAAAAAATGTCTGAACGTTGAATGAAGATGTTCAATGTTCAGGTGTTTCATATTATTTAATACTTGATTCAATTCTCAATGCTGTTTCACTGTGTAAATATTGACATTGGACAAAAAGTTATTTGCCACTCGCCACCTGAGTTTCTACCTAAGCTATCAAAAAGTATACAATACCCTAAATTCAAAATAAATTATCATTATGAGGTGATTTTATTATTTATTATTATTCCAATAATCTTTTGACACTATTGGTACTAGAAAACTAGATACTAAGCTTTTCCCCCCACATCACAGGTGATCGATGGTCATTCATCCTCATACAACTTCAGACACATACTATTGTCACTTATCACGATTCATTCAAAATCCAGAGAGTCCAGTCAATAACTGGTTCCTCAAAATTCCAGTTGTGAATTTTACCTTTATACCACACCACACCACAAATGTAATATTGCAAAACAACTAAAAATTTGAAACACATGACTATAAAATATAAACAATCATCATCTACATTATGACATTATTTATTGTTATTGTTTTTATTGTTTACTGTCCATCACCATTTATTGTAAGTTCTAGATTCAAGATGTAGACAAGTTTTTCACTGATCTCTATAGTTTTTCGTACGTATATCATACATTGTATTGTGCCTTGAGTACTGAATAGTATTGATATTAAAATCATATTATCGATGATGACCTTTACGCAGTCTAACTAACTACGTGATGATGACGTCTTCTCCAAGGCACATGCGACTATTATACAACTTATATAAATACAAACCTGTCCAGCAGTTTTCCTAATTCACAATACAAACCGCATTAATATCATGGATGTACACAATAAAATACATATCAACAAGGAACAAAAGGGACATTGAATCATAGTATGTAAAGAGTATGGAACAGTCCATAGAATAAACTGGAAAGTTTCCTTCATCATGCAATACATTTTGTGCATATATTATACACACATATATACAATATTATGAAGTATATAATGTAATATATACTACACACAATACACACATATATACACGTCAACTCTCGACCCTTATATATATTCCTTGTGCAATATTTTGATCAAAAGTGATGATGCATAAAAAATTGTATAGATGATGAAGCAAGTTCAAGTTCATTCTTGCGGATTCCCCTTTCGCAAGAACAAAAAAAAAAGAATCTACAATCCTTTACAATATTATAATACTGCATTCTACACTCGCCTTCATACATAATACACTACAAACTACAACAACATAATCTACATTATGACTTTTGAACAAGTTGTTATTCAATGTGGACTTATACACACGTTAAACATATACCTAAACTTACTTCTTCTTTTTTTTCTTCTTCTCCTTTCATACACTTTATTAAACTGGAAGAAATCAGAATAAGTAAGAGCGTGTGTGCAGAGCATTTTAAGGGCGAGTATAAATCGTTTCAGAACTTGAAACAGGTTATTCCTGCAAAGAAATTATTATTGTAATGAAAAAAACATCTTCAAAAAGCTTGTGAATTTGCAATGCATTGTTTATATTCAGGGAATTTACTATTCACTATACAGCACTATATATACATGGTGTGTACAAAAGAGTGTAGTTTAAAGGGTAAGCTTGCGTAAATGTACGTTTTTGCACAATGCAATGCACAACAAAAGTCACCGTGTACAATAATAATTATATGATGATGATGATGACGACTACCACCACTAACCACTACTACATACATACTATTAACTATTATACTTTTTTATACTAAAGAAGGGGATAACACAGAGAAAAGAACACCATGGAATAACCATGATGAGGATGAACGTAAAAAGCCTCTACGTATTATGTACACATACAACACACAACATATTAAGTACATGGAGCATGAGAAACAACTTACAGGAATAAAATATAATATGTACACCTGGACTCGTGTGTGTATATTATATGGATAAAATACGCTGCAGACTTGTTCTCCCTATTTACTAGCCATGGTTTTAATTCACCATCTACCTATACATATATTATACTACATTATGACTCCACTATTGAACATAATACAATATTGAAAAGAGGAATAATAATAATAATTACTTGAGATATATTAATATATTGATAGTTGGTATAAAAGCAACATAGGTAAGGCTCCTTTGTTGCATTTCAGATACACCTGTGGATCTGTACAGAAGTATCTCTTCAACAATCATCAACTAGATTGAAATAATAATCCTTTCATCTTTATTATTACTCATAATTAAAAATAAATAAGAACAGTAGAAAATAGTAAACGGTGACTTATCTTTAATAATTATTGAATTAATTAATAAATAATAATTACTCATCATCAAAAAAGTGATTAAAACATCTTACCCTCCTCTGTGATTTTTCTTTTTTTTGGACATTTTGGGTTATTTTATTTTGATTCAGTTAAAGTGTTGTGATAACTGTAAACTGTTCAAAATGTCTAATAAGACCGCGGCTAGTAAAAATGAGCTGAGTGTTGAGCCTTTGCCAGAAAATGATGGAAGTAAGAGTCCTCGGTCAATGGCAAAATTATTTAGAACATCCAAGGAATTAGTGAAGCCAGAAACAGCAAAAATCACTGGTAAAATTCCAGACTATATCAGGGGGACATACATTCGGACCGGTCCAGGGAAATTCGATTTTGATAAAAATTTCCACGTCAATCATTTTATGGATGGATATGCTATAATTACCAAATTTGAAATTGACTCAAAAACTGAAACAGTCAAATATACAAAGAAATTTTTGGAAACGGATGCTTATAGAAAAGCCATGATTGCTCAAAAACCCGTCGTTTGTGAATATGCTACACAAGCAAGTCCCGATCCGACAAAAAGTCGATTTTCCAGATTTATGCCGACTTCATTGGTAATTACATTTTCATTTTCTTTTACCATACAGCATGATATTATATTATTATGCATTTCCTTTTTTTCATATTACAGCATACATTGTAAACTATAATATTATGATGCCATTTCAGAAATAGTAATAATTAGTTTATACTCATAAAAATATTCAATTTTGTTCCATGCAGCTCCCTGAATTGTCAGACAATTCAAATATAAATCTTTTCAATGTGGGTGACAATATCTGTGTGACCGGAGAGACATGTTACTTCCGTGAGCTAAACACTGACAGCTTAGCTAGTGGAGAAAAATTTGATACAAACAAAATGTTTGGATTGAGCAATGCATCTGCACATCCCCTAACTGATGAAGATGGGAATACATACAATATCGGGACTTCAATGATGACCGGCCTCAAATTCAATTTGTTCAAGATTCCTCCAAGCGAAGCAAATACAATAGTTAAAGACACAATGAAAAAGTCTCGTGTGATTGCTTCAATTCCATCAACACACACTGGCTTACTCAGTTACAATCACTCGTTTGGAATGTCGAAAAATTATTTCGTCCTCATTGAGCAGCCATTTGTCCTCAACTTTTCAAAAATTGTTGGGGCACTCATGAGTAAAGGGTATTCTTTCAGTGATTGGTTAGAATGGCGTCCAGAAATTAAAAACAGATTCCACATCATTGAAAAGGCAACAGGAAAAGTATTGAAAACTGAAATTTGGTGTGACAATCCTTTCTTCTTCCTTCATATCATCAACTGCTTTGAAATTAATAATCAAATCGTCTTGGATTTGACAACTTTCCCTGATCCCAATGTTCTCAATGCCCTGGATCTAAATAAATTGAGAAAGGGTGAAGTTGAAAATGAAGCTCACAGTGTTGCTCAAAGATTTATTATTCCCATTGTGGATCCTAAAGACGTTCCAGAAGGGGTAAATCTAGTTAATTTGGTCGGTACAACTGTCAAAACCGACGCAAAGGCTGTTCGAGATGGAAATAGAATTGTCCTCACTCCTGATACGATGACAGAGAAAGGACTTGAACTCCCTGCTATCAACAGAAGATTCCTCAGTAAAAAGACCAGTGTAAGTATATACTATACATTTTACAAGCTTATTTCCATTTTATTTATATTATTCATTTCATGGAGTCAATGACTCAAATAATTATCATATCTTTGTAAAATATTTTATTCTATTTTATAATAATTTTAATTATTTATTTTTCAGTACTTTTATGCTACTGGTTCAGCTTCTAAAGGATACTTTGAAAATTCCCTGTGTAAAGTCCACACAACCAAGAAAGAAACCTTCCTTTTCAAAGACAAAAATTCCGAAGACACAATGTATTTTGGTGAGCCTACTTTTATCCCTAATCCAGAAGGTACCACAGAGGATGATGGCTGTCTCATTACGGCTGTGACTGATATAAGGGAAGACTCAAAAGATTTCCTATTATTTGTTGATGCTAGAAATATGGAAGAATTAGCTAGAGCGGAATTTGAAAATGACGTTCCTCAGGCATTACATGGAATTTACGTGCCGTCCCATGACTAATTAATCAAAACTTAAGCTTAACTTAATTATTATTATTATTCATTATTATGTATATTTTGTACTAGAAGTAATAACAAAAGGTAAAAATGATAATTATTACTATGATATTTTACTCTAACGCTACCTAATACTATAAATTTGTTATCCATGGAACAATAATTGTATTAGGATGTGTATTTTACTATGTACAATGTACACACACATTGAATATTGGTTTTATATTTCTATTGCGTTGCTCAACTCAAACCCTTAAAAGATAATCATTTTGTATTATATATACTACACTTACTATATTATATTATATTCTTACCGAATCACACATACTAGAAATATAAATATATATAGAGAGAGGAAAATGAAAACCAAACAAAACCAGTCTCTGTTCTGATTTTTTTCTTTAAAAAAAAATGCGACTCGAATTATTACTCAATGTAGTTTTTACGAATCTTTCAAATACACATGATGTTACGATACCATAATATTATGCCATACATCAACTAACTCTATAAGCAAATTGCAAATTTCGAACTAATAAGACTTGTATATATCTACTATGTACTTTTTAAAGTAGATGTACACTGTAAACGTGCATCTCATATGGCAAGTTCATTACTATAATATATTGTACATTGAAGGACTTTTTGTGTACGCTGGAGTCTAATACTTACAGCTTACAAGTCAGTAGATAGATTTCAAACCTTGCTCATCCTTCAAAATGTTATGCACTATAAAAAGCTGCTCACCTTCGCAGAGGTTTCAGGTCGATCAGGTCCAGAACGATCAGATACACAATATACATTGCATTCCAGAATACTCTACACAATTATCATGGCTATACATTATTCTTATTATATCATGCCATGCCACATATTAAATACTATTTTTTGCTTCTTTCTTATCATATAGAATCCATCTAAATCAAAAAGTATACAAGTTGTGATTGTAAACACCTCATGAGTTAATACTTACGTGGAATTAGAACAACTTTAGAAAAATTTTCCAGTATCCACCATCCAGTGCAGTGGCATATATTTTCTTTTGTGTACAAAAAGTAAGCTAATATCCAAGCAACTTTGAAACTGTGGACATACTACACACATACAATTACTACCAAAACAAAACATACACATGGAAATCTTGGTTGGTGGTTGGAAATTGTCGTTTTCAAGTTCACAAATGTATATTATGTGCTTCCACACTTTTTATCTGACCATGTAAATTTTCTCATCGTTTACTTTTCACATATTACCTTATACACACATTGGTCATTGGTAGTATTATATCCACGATCCACGATAAATAGTAACCACTTTTATTTTTCCATTCCCATTAAAAATTCTTATGTGTATTACTAAATTTACAAAGTAGATCATCAACTACAACCACTGCATAAATGACAAGTACGATTTTATGTTGCATTTTTCATTCATACGAAGTACACCGACTGTGTAAAATCACAAATACCTATTATTATTATTATTATTATTATAGTTTTTACAATTCGTAATCAAAAAAGTTGAACTGCAAGTTTGAAGACCAAAATTCTCTATATACTTTTCATTTTCTCCACATCCAAAATCCAAAAAGAATAGACAGAAAACATCCCTAGAAGTTTCCCTGGGATCGGCAGTTTTATACTGCTATACTGGACTGGTTAAAAATTCGAAATGGACAAACGACATATTGTAATTTATTCGGTAAAAACCGGAATTCTTTACGGCTGTGGTTATATATATATATATAGTTGTCAATTATTGTCAACCATGTAAATCTTGCATCGCTTTTTGAGGAAAATTATCTATACTCTATACTCACTCCCGTATCTAACAAAAGTTGTAAGTTTTGTATTTTGTAACATATTTTGTGTATGGTGTATGGTATGTATAAAATATAAAACCAAGAATACAATGTCCCATCCCTGTCCCGTTTTGCACATTTACTGTTTGCTATTTGCTATAATATGCAATTCTATTATTTCTTATTTCGTACATAGTTCGTATACAGAGTAGAGAAAATTGAACCTTGAATATCATAACTTTGAATCGAATATCGAATCCGACCAGTTTCAATTTTCAATCATTTAATGATAAGTATATTATATGTATTGAATAATATAATATGTAAAATGTAAAGACTATTAAAACTCCCATCTTCCACCATTTCATTAGTGTATTTCTTGTTTTGTGTATATTGTATTGTGTATAAATACATGATGTAGTTTCCCATTCCCACACATAACTTAAATTCTTTACAAAATCTTATATAATTATAGTCTTATCTTATAGAGTTATAAAAACTAATTTTAGTTTACCTTTACTAAGTGTGAAACATTGAGATACTCAAATTAGACATATAAAAGACTCATTGCATTGTCAGTTTGTAAATAAAATATCCAGTAAACTGATAAAATAAATGTAGAAAAGTACGTAAATAGATTATATAATTGATATGGATGATGGACATGCCGTAAATTACAATGAAGACACGTGTGATAACTGATAATCATAGGAAAAAGAAGGACGGGATTCTACATGAAATACACACATGCCATAACCTAACCTAACCTAACCACAGTATAATAATATGCTGTACTACGTATCTACAAAAAAAGTAGGAAACAAGGAAAAGGAACATGATGATGAATTTTAACTTTTTTACAATAATAGCAATCGTGGGAATCATAAGTCATCCTTCTACACTAGATAAGGTAAGAGTAGTTTGTACGCATTTATCCTATAATATATGTATAATATATTCTACAATAACATACATAAAATGATCGAAATTCCCTTTACGAGTTCACTCGTCATAAAAATTGCCTTCCTATTAGGAAGTACAAAAAAGAATGTACACAGTAAATTAAAACGAATTCAAACAAAACAACGACCACCAATTGTAAATGATAGTTGAAAGGTAATAGTAAATAGCATAAAAAATAGAGTCTGTCTTTTAAGTACAAAGTTTTACAAATAATGTCGATTATTCATCTAATTTTCCCTTGAACCATACCACATAATATATATTATATATATTACAGTTTCTGTATCATATAATACTTCATCGGTATTACTTTTTTTTTTTTGTATGGATAGAAGAAGAAAGTTTTAAGAATGACAATAACAATTATTATTATTATTACTATTATTGATAAATAATCATGACCTTTACTTAGACGTATAATATATATATACATTCCTGTAATGTAGTATTATGTGAATAACATTCAATTCTAAGTTCTCAACATTATTTGTATTAAAATTTTGCACTGGAATCCTGACATGAGCTCTGAACTTTGTTCTTATATTATTCTAGGTCACCAAGTTATACATTATACCTTTACTCATACTAATGCGTGTTTTTGTTCAATGAGTTAATTCCCTGAGACCAGCATGAATATTTTTTGTGTTCATGAATGAAGGCCGCATGAAATGAGTCAATACTATACTCACTATACTGACCCACTCGTTTTCATTTCCTTCAACTAAATGATATTATGTTCATTTTAAAAATCATACACAATACACTAATATAATATGATTCATAATATTAGGATTCATTTTATACTTTACCGTAAGTATAACAAAATAATCCTTAAATAAGTGACAACTAAATATTTTTTCTATTATTCTAGTGTATCAAGTCTATGCTTGGAGTATCCTGCAAAACTGATCAAGATTGTTATGTAGCAAAAGAGTTTCATTTGTACTGTAATGAAACGAAGAATGCGAGAGTCTGCAGTTGTACGTCTTTTATCACATATATACTTTATTATACAGTCAAAAGTACGTGTACATAGAAAATAGGATTATCATAAACCATAATACGTCATGTTGATCGTTACAAGTTATGATAAGATGATAACAACAATAATAATAGTAATTCTTTTCTAATTATGTCGTAAATATCAGTCAATGACAAGGCTCTGATTGGACATTCGTTTCAGAACTGGGATTGTCCGGGTAAAAATCCCGTAAAACATAGACATTTATCATTTATAGAATGATGACCATATTTAGCATTACATCTATGTAATATTATGTTGTACTTTAATTTTAAATTTAACTTAAATTATTTAAGTATTAATGTCGGGTTATGTAATACACTTTGTACTTTGTATCCAGGAGACAAATTTAGTGCTATAGCTTGGGGAAACCCTGTTTCATTAGATTTAGCTGCAAATGGTTTGGATTGTATGCGGCTTTGTCTCTACACAGATAACTGCTTCGGAATTTCGATTCGTCAAAATCTATGTTATTTGAAGAATGATTTGTGCTTTGAGAAAGAGAATCTTGTCCACTCTCCAAATACTATGATTGGAGGTGAATTAAAATTTAAAATTGTACATAACAAAAAAAAAATACAACTCTACTATAGTACATTTTATGTCTTCTAGATGTTTAAGGTCATGTTCATTGTTATATTCAGTAGTAAAAGTCGTTCGAGAAGATTATCGCTGTGGCTGTCACTATCCATTTTTTAGAAGGTATGGACATTTCCATTTTCCACCATTCTACACAATACATGTAAAATATAAACAGTTGTCTCTACGTGTCATGTATCTCATATCTCATACTATATCATAGCAGATTTGCTACCATTTAAATTTTTTTATGTATTCTAGACGTCATAATGACACTATTACTAAATGGTATTCATACTGTCCTGCCGTAAGTGAACTAATATATACATGAAAATCAATTTCAAAGGTTTCTTATACCAATTACACATTACAGCAATGTATTTTTTTGAAATATTTTATATTATGATGAACATTGCAGAGTCAAGTAAAACCAAAATTAAATCCATATGGCTGCTGCTCTGAGGAAGGTTTATGCATTCCATGTAAATAATACAAATGGAAGATAGGAATAGAGAATACAAGAAATGTACATTCTATGGAGCTTGTTTGTGTAAAAATGATGATGTTTTAATCGAACCTTTCTTTATATTATTCTTGCATTCTGTATCGAGAATTTCTCTACTGGACAAAGTTTTTTTAAAAAGTTAAATGCTAATAAAAGGTGTATATTATGTATTTCCTCCTTTGCGAAGAAAGTGTACTTTTGTACGGAAAAGACTTATTTTGAAGTATCTAATTTTTTTAATACGTGTGTACATATATACGAAATCCCCAAATTTACAATAGTGTGTATATATGAACTATGTACACTATACGCTTAACCATAAAGTATAATGTACATTGCATTGTAGTTGCTACATACCATTACAGTGAAAGTATAAATCCCAAACAGCAAAACTACACACTATTCTTTCCCCAGAATACACAGTATGCATATTTACTATTTGTTAACTATTCAGTACACACATGTATGAAAAACCAAAAGTCCTGAACATAAAACTATTCACACTTTACATAAGACGTTGTATGTTAAACCAATGTACAGATTTGCATATTAGATCCCCGGCACAAAGAAGCATAGGTATAATATATATATAGGTATAGATGAAACAACGCACGGAAGCCTGGAGTATTTTTAGAATTTTTCATCATTCTTGCGATACATTCAATGTGTATACTTTTTTTTTACAGAACCCGGGTTAACACATCTTATTCACATTTTACAGATACTTGTATAATAGTGTGTATAACTAAACTAAACGCAACTGAGCATACTATAAGCATATTTAGTGTTTGCATATATATTTACAGTACATATTACATAATATGCTGAGCATAATATACGTAGATTTGGGTTCAAAAATCTTCAAGATTAAAAGTAAACTCAAGAATCGCAAGTCAGCGATCAGTCTTAAGGTAATTTTCTTAAAACATATAAAAAGTACAAAAGAAAGTTGATTTTTTATTTATACTTGCAATTTATATTTTATAATAGTTCATTATTATTTTTACAGAACTTATTATAAACGGCGTAAAAACTATCAGTATAGGATCGTAAAAATGAGTGAAAAAGGAAAATGTCAAGTATGCTCAACTTTGTGCGAGTCTCGCTGCAGTCTCTGTCGTGTAGTATACTATTGTTCTCAAAAATGTCAGAAGGAAAATTGGGCAAATCACAAAGAAAATTGTACGAGAAAAAAGTTCAAGGTATATTTTTAAACTACACTGTGGTTATATTATTTTTAATTTAAAATTTACATTACATTCTATTTAAAAAAAAAACATAATGAAATTAAATAAAAAAGGAATGAACTACTCTTCAAATTTGCACAGATCGATAAAAATGAAAAACTTGGACGATTTCTTGTGGCAACAGAGGAAATAAAAGCGGATCATATCCTATTCAAAGAGAGGCCGATAGTTTTGGGACTAAAATTAGGTCTATTTGATGTGGATAATATTATTTGTCTTGGCTGTTATAAAACCTTATCAGCCCCAAATTCGTCCTCGGATGAGGATGAAGATGACCCTGAAAACTACTCTATTTGTGCGAAATGTAGTCTACCTATTTGCTCTCCGGCTTGCTCTTTACAATATTTTCATAAACATTTTGAGTGTAAATTATTTAAAGAAGGAATTGGAGCTTCTCCTTCTTCCTCCTCCTACTCAGCAGATGAACAAACCCATTGTAAAACTAATATCCCACAGAATGAAACGGATATCACAAATGTAATAGTAGTAAAAGAAAACAGTGACAGTAGTGACACTACAATCTCACAGGATAATCAGATGAATGGAAAAAGAGTTGAAACAAGAAAAGAGCATTCTAATGATCTGAAGGAAACATTCCTTCAATATTTACTCTACTTTCGTTGCCTCCTTCTCAAGCATGTAAATGAAGAGCATTGGATACAATTAATGAATTTACAATCAAATAATGAGCAACGAGAAGACATTGGAACTTTAGAAAAAACAACTCGCCTATTCGAGGAAATGAAAACGACATTAGCTCAAATAGGTCATCCAACAATAAAGACTATTGCAAAGCCGGATTTGCATAAAATTCTTGGAATACTGGATACAAATGCTGTGGACATTAAACTATCTACTAATGTTGAATTAACTAGTTTATTTACTACATTTTCCATGATGGAATACAGTTGTTTCCCTACAGCTAAATACTACTTTGTACCTCCGAATCCAGGAAAGAAAAGTAGTAGTAAAAATACATATGAACTTGTATGTCGAAGTGCCATCACGTTGAAACCAGGAGATCATATATCTACAGTTGCGACTAACATTTTATGGAATACTTCAAAACGTCGAGAAGAATTAAAGAAAAATAAATACTATTTTTGTGAATGTTTGCGATGTACATCACCTACTGAATTAGATTCTAATTTCAGTACAATACTTTGTCCACTGAGTGAATGCAAATCCCCATCCGTCCCGATTCCAAAAGCTAATTCGGATTCTGGAGAATTTCAATGGCAGTGTACGAATCAAATTTGTAAAAAGTCATGCGAAGGATGGCAAGTTAAGAAAGTAGATTCGAAACTATCTGAAACACTTGGAAAATTATCTTCTAAAGCCACTGTAGAAAACTACAAAGAAATGCTGAGGTAAAAAAATAAAATAAAAAAAATGGTACATTTGTAATTTAAAGTATAATATCACTTTATGAAATAATATCATGATGCTAATCAAAAATTATGTCTATATATTTATTTATATATTTTTTTCAAAGGCAATTTGAACTTTTAGTTCATCCTGATTATTACTTAAATTTCGTAGTGAATCATTCCGTCATTCAACTACAAGGAAAGAATGACAACACTCGAAATAATCAAGAAGTTCTTGAAGATAAAATCACAACTTGCAATCGACTGCTTGGAATCATCAAGAAATTAGATCCAGGATTAGCAAAATTAAATATCTATCAAGCTGTAATATACTATGAGTTGCATACAGCTATTCTGGGTTTAGTTGGTGGGGAAGGAGATGAAGATTATGAAATTCTAAGAAAACAACCAGAGACAGTGAAAATTGCTCGGATGTATTTACAAAAATGTATTGATTGTTTTCAATATGAATTTTTAGATTCACCTGAGACCAAACTGAAATCTCTAGCAGAGAAGAAAATTGATTACTTAAATATGCTCATTAAATACTCTTAAACTTTTTCCACTACTTCATGTTTCATTAAATACTCTTAAACTTTTTCCACTACTTCATGTTTCATATGTACATTTTCACTTTATCCATAATACGTAACATAATTATAATGTGCTTTATGTACTTTATACTTTTTCATAAGAAATGTAGCTTTTTTTTTCGTCGATATGAGAACATTGAATTTCAATCCTACCTGAATATAGTCTATTCAATACTCAATGATCATTCAGTGAATATTATCACAACAACATGCTATATTATATTATGAATAACTCATCCCCGTAATTGAATAAAAAATACATCTTAATTTTTTAGAATAATTCTACAAAAACCTTGTGATAAAACTTTTCATTATTTCTAGATGAAAAAAAAAACTTTAGCCTTGATAAATTGGTTTTGACTATATTCTTTCTCATACAAATACAAGTCGTATAATATAGAGGCAGAAAAAGAAGCAAGAAAAAATACTTACAAGTATGAAAGTCATGCTGCTGATTGCCTATAATATACAATTTATCATACAAAAGCGTCGAATTTGATTTAAACAGTATAACATAATAATATAGAAATGTTATAATTTTAGAGTCGTTATCCTCCTTTTCAATAATCTTATCATACTTAATGTCTATTATACAAAGAACCAGCAACAAATTTGGATGTAGTTGGGCTTTTCTACAAATTTGATTTCAAAGATTGTACATTTACTATCTGTTATCTATTTTTACATATAACCAGAAAACCTCTCATAAAATTATTGTGAAACACACACAGTGGACGTGCTTGGATAACTCAAAATTTCTAGTAGAACCTACCATAAAAACAGTATGACTGAAACTGCTAACTGACAAAAAAGCTTTACCCGAAATAAGTACAAGATACAAAGTCTTGTACAGGCGTAAAATGTTATGCTTCATTATATCGCTTAACTAATATAGAAAAGTAGAACGTATAATATATACAACAGCATACATACATACATGTAGAACAGTTTCATTAAATTTGAAAATAAAAACAATGTATTAACCATGAAATGGTATGAAATCTCATGCTACGTCCATGATATTATAGCTCTACATTTTATATGAATTATTAATATCATTTATTATTTATCATATGTCTGAGCTTTTAAATCTATCAAAGATGACCTTTTGAGTCCATTATTGCTTCTTCTTTAGATTCTCTATAGTTTATACTTTATATTACAAAAACTGCTGAGCATACAGACAAGATGTTGGCAGTTGACATAGGGCAAGTATTAATGAAAACAATAACAAAGAAAGAATCGGATAAATTTTAGTACAAAAGTACCTCAAGCACTAAAAGTAAATATTAAGAATTCTATTCGATATAGACACCTTTCTTGAAAAGATTTCTACCACTTGTCATTTTCTAAATATTGACATAATATTCATAATGAAAGTAATTTTCATTTAAATGACAACATAAAGAAAATATGGGTCAAATAGCTACCAAAAAATTTACCTATTATACCTATTACTTCCTACTATATTATTGAAATCAAATTCCTGAAAGTGTAACACAATAACTATTGTGTAAAATATTGCTAATTTAAATACTGACAGATTTACATAATGTGTAATGCAACATAACATTAGTTTTTTTTTTCCTGATTTTTCATTTTCAGTACTAGTATGTACTTAGACTCAATAACAAGAAAAATCCGAATCATGGAAAAAATTACTATTATACTTTATAATGATAGCGTGGTGTGTTTAGTGTTATTTTGTGTAGAATATGATTTGGATTATACGTCAGAGAACATCATCATAAAATACTATATCTCTAATATTATTCTAAACACACGTGTATAC
>JAQGBI010000214.1:0-22253 GCA_034698325.1 Sminthurinus elegans | reverse complement strand
TCATCCTCATCAATTTGATTAATGAGAGCAATTTATTTGTCATCTTCCGCACTTATGACTTTGCAAATGATGCTTTTTCCCATGACATTGGCAAACTGAAATCTTTAGAGAGAAATATTTGGATTTGATGGGATTCATTCTTTTTTCTTTCTTCTTTTTTGTTCCTCATAAATATTCTTAATAATTAATAATGAGGTATGAAATCAAGTGGAAGGAAGAAATGTAGCCCAAGGAAGCCTAGAATCTAGAATCTAAAGTCTAAAATCTAGTGGGAGTTGGGAGGAAAACTGAACACTAAAATAAAAATACAAAGCAGATACTCTACTCTTTGTGATAGCCAGAAAATTCAAAAACTTGCTTCCCCCAGCAAAACTTTAGTAAGTTTTAAATAAATAAGTGTTAATGGTACACAATACAAATTACAAATTGCCAGAAATTTGAACATACATTTGAATTTTGAATGGAATTCATTCTGCATTTAGTTTGTTGAGAGAAAAATATATCTAAAATGTAAGTACAATAAATAAGAGTAGGGCGTCATCATTTTATTTTATTTTTCCGTTTTCCGTCATCTGATTTATTTATTCTTGGGACTACAAAATCTACATTACTGAATAAATTCCCTGTGAAGGAGGAAGCTTTAAAATTACCTCTTTATAAAATGAATAGCCAGAAGATACTCATAGGAAAATTACAACTGGAGAACTGTGCACAAGAATTTCAAACTGATGTGCGCTTGTGTGTATTGTGTAATTTATTTGATACGTGTTGGTCGTCCAAGATTCAAGATTCAAAATTTGCAATGTTTCTGAATCTGAATTTTCTCCATTTGAGAAAAAGAAAGCTCATTTCATGTTCCATCTTTCATCAAGGCTCAAGCTTCAAGGCATAAATCTTTCTGTTTCTTTCTTTCCTTCTGTGCTTGGACATAAAATATAAAATAATCATGTCTACACACTGCTCAATGCTAATGGAAAAAATAAATGCAATTCCTGTGAATTTTCTACTAGAGAAACCACAAGAGAAATATGGAATATGGAGCATCAAGGATCGAGAATTTGGGACTCTCAGGAGACAAAAATTCATCATCATTTACTTAACTCCCACTTTACTCAAATTCACGCCTTTGCGAAATTTAAATATAAATTAGTGTGTGTAAGTGGTGTTGATTTATGTAAGTATCTTGTGTGTGTTAGTTTAGTGTTGTTTTGCATTTAGTATATTGTATATTATATTTTATGTGCATGGCTCGAGGATGAGAAAGAGCGGAAACACATTAGTTGGAAATCTTTGAAGAAAATGGAGAAAATGGACTAGAGAGTAGAGGGAAACGTACATGTGCATGCCAAATTACAAATGACAGCTCATCCCTCATCTTAAACTTTATATTTCTTTGCCAATCCAATCCAATGTAAAAACGTGTACTAACAACACAGATTTATGTATGGATCACAGACAGATTCTTTGTAAAGTATCTAAAATAAGAAAAAGAAAGCTCTTTTACTCTTTTACTTTTTACTCTTCACAACAGACTCCAGCGGATTTCAGTGGATGGAGAGTGCATTACGTCTCATTTCCGCTAAAATGAGGAGAGACAGTAGACACTAGACAGGAGAGTAGAGAGTGGAGAGTGGAAGCGGACAGGCGAGAGAAAAGAGGGAGAAAGAATATCTCAGATATTTCGGACAAGTTCTCAGTTCTCAGGGAAAAGGAAAAGGAAGAAAGAGAGGAAATTATGTATCATGTCTAAAATATCTTTTCCACCTACGTAAAAGAAAATGCTGCAGAATGCAGAATGGAAAAGTAAATGAATGAAAGAAAGAAAGAAAGAAAGTATAAATGTTTGTGATTGTCGTTGCCATTTTTTTCTGCCGACTCATCCGCTTGGGATTTGGAGCTGAAGGTGTAACTTTCTCTTTTCTTCAGCATATTGGCATTGGCGTTGGCATTGGCGTTGGCGCTTCTTCGTCCGTTGTGTTGACAGTTGGCATTGTCAATTGCCCATTGTCAACTGACAATTGTCAGCCCTTCATTTTCATTTTCCTTTGAAAATTTCTTGGCTTTTGGCTTGACTTTTTACTACTTGTGAGTTCAAGCTGAACACTGAATGCTGACTTGAGCTGAGCTGAGCTGCAGGAAATGAAAAGATGAATGAGAAATGAGAACAAAAGAATGAAAATTGAGACCTTTCACTTTAATTTTTATTCTTTTGTCCTGGGTATTTTGTGTTTAGTGTTTAGTGTTTCAAAGTTTTGTGTTTTTGTATTATGCAAAATATAAATGCTATACTGTTTTAAATGTCAAAATATTATTTTCTCTGTTGAAATAGAGAATAATAATTAGGTGGGAGTTGGAACAATTGAATATAAAATATTGAATGTGTGTTCATTTCCTGGTTCCTTCCATAAATTTGACTGATATGATGTGATTGTGACTGTGAACTCATTTTCATTTCAGTTCTGTCCGTTCTAGATTTTTACATCTCCTTCCGTTTTGTTGTTATCTGGGAGAACGTGTGGAAACGATAGAAATGTAGACCACGCGAGGCAAGCGGAAGTTGCGCGTCTCATCATTCATATATCTCGTGTGTTAAATCTGTCCACTCAACACGTTTTATTATTTATGTGATCCATTCATCTGTCTTCATCAACTTGGCATCTTTTATCTTTTATTCTATCACAAGTCACGACTCATGACTCGTGAGCTCATATTTAGTCGTTGTCAAACTTTTTCAGTTTTTATAACTTTTAATATACACTATTCACGTAACTGACAATTGATTTCATTTCCGGATGGTTTCCTTTTTTACAATTTCCAGTTTTCAAGTCCTAGCAATTTTGACTGTTAAAATTCAAAACTATAAATAAATAAATGAAGTATAATATTATGAATTATGAACTTTTACACTCAAATGCTGAATCTTAGCACTAAATAAAATTGAAACAGCTGTGACAGTAATTCAAAGATCACTGGTGTCACCGGTAAAAACTTGGTCATCGTTAGAACTTATTTTTCTAATTTGTACATTAAATTCTTCAACTCAAATCTTGAATAAATTTGTCTTGTACATTTTACATTTTAGCTGTAGTAATAAAATGTTACGATATAAGATATAATACAAATAAAAAGTAAAAGTAGCTTGTAAAAAGTAGTACATTGTTAAATAGCTAAAGCTCACATCATTTGAGAGGTTTCCGTCATAAATTAAGGAATATTACGTGTGTTCTTTTTGAAGCAGCAAATGATTTGATTCTAGTCATGTGTCACGCACAAAGTCAAAGTACAGCATAGTCAAATGTTCAAGCTAATGTTCAAAGTCTTGAGTCTTTTGAGTAATTTTTAAATTTCATACTTTCACTCTTTGAAAAAATGAGAAAAGCACGTACATCATAATTCACAAACGAGTTGATATTCCGAGAGCAGAGAGACAGATTTTAAAAGTAGAAAAAAACTAACAACTAAGGAAAGTATGCTAGAAAAGTAATTCATGTCTTTGACTCTTTGACTAGTTAAAAGACCTTCAGTATTCCGTATTCAGTACAGTGAAAAGTACCTAGAATAGAAAATAGAAATGATGATGGGATGACTTTTGAGTTTTGAGACTTTTGATTTATGATTTATGATGTATGATGTATTTATGAGTGACGAGAAAATGAGAATCCATAAGAATCCATAAAAGATATTATTTTTCCACCATTTCCTTTTTCCATCGAGTTGAGTTGAGAGTAGAGATTTGAGAGGTACACGTAGTAATAATAATGTAATGTATAGAGCACATGCATCATTTTTACTGGCAAAAATGGAACAGAACAGAAGGATCACATTTTTTTCATGCTCCTTACATTGCCCATTACGCCTTACGTATTACATGTTACACACATATAATATATAGTAGACAGTGTGGAGTAATAGGTACATGGATTTTTCCCCTGTAGCGTGTCAATGATTTATCCAAAGGAAATAGGAACCATTTGCCATTTTTTCACACAGGCCATGGAAATGGAAAATGGAAAATCACCGTTTTGGAGACAAAGAAGAAATCGCTCTCCTTGGGCAAACCAAACCAAACCAAGAAAAACTTGGAGTCTAGAATCTGTCTCATTCGCTTCATTTTATAGTTTATAGTGCATCCAGAATCCAGATGTTACAGCCTGTACCGAGTGTACATTGTATGTTTTTTTCTATCACCTATTAGCTATTGCACATTAGACTTGTACAAAGTAAAAAAGCATGGAGCGTTGTGTACGATATTGTGTGTAAAAAATGACAATTATTTATTTGAATAGCATCAAGATTCATGATGGCAATAACATTACATGTAGCATGTAGTTTGTTCAAAGTCTTGAGTCTTGAAAAAAAAATGTTATTGTACTTTTATTATTTGTAAAATTTCATAAAACATTGGAAAATACTAAATAACCTGAGCTCTGAGCTGGCTGAATGAAATTGAAATAATGAGGACCAAAAATTTAATTAATTAAGCAGATTCGTTTGAAGGTTAGAGTTTCAAGTCTAGAAGTTTCTAATTTGCCACCTGCCACTTTTAGTTTTACACTGCATTCTTGCCCGTCCTCCGCTAATATGCATTGAATACCTACTAGTAATTGTTTTGAATTCTAATGCTTGCAGAGTTATTTGTGGATTTATTTTACTTGTCATTATGCTTCTTCTTCTTGTTCTTGTTCTTCTAATTGGGCGGTTGGGGGAAATTTGTTTGTCAAATTTTGAAGTACGTGTGTATATAGACAAACTTAATTGCTGACAAAAACATGCCTGGTGTCTAGTGCTCCTACGTAAATTGTGTACGACAAGTCAGCAAAGTTTACCTCAATCATTTATAAGCACTCTGACAATTGACAATAAATCAAACACTGTGTAAATATGACGACTGGTGCATGTTGAATAGTGTATGAATGGCACGGACATGAATGATTTGATACCTTTGTTTTCATGGACCTTGTCCGTTTTTTAATTGATGAACGTAGCTTTTTAATTGTTGCTAACACAAAAGGTGAACTTTTAATAGCTCTCCTGCAAAATAAACACAACGTTCTTGAAATTCGTCCACACGAATGTCAATTTTGTAGTAGTTTTGGAATATGGATTCAAGTAATTATATTTGGATCAAATCCATAAGCTGCGATTCGAGATTCTAAAACATGGTAGCGTTTGTTCTGTCATGTCATTCACAAACTGTCGAGCAAAAAGTTGTTCCACGTGCCACAAGTAAAATAAAAAGGTATAATTCATTTGTTCATTTGTGCTCCAGCTCCCGTTCCAGTTCCAGCATCAGCTCAAGTCCAAGCCCGCTCCTTTGGTAAAAATTCTGTCACAAATCAGAAATCAGTTTTGAGAGAGAACAATTACTATTTCTTTCCATTGAGTTACATTTTTTTGGTTTTTGGAAATACTATTGTCACGCCAGGAAACGTGGGGAATCAAACAACAAACTCTAGTTTAAAAAAAAGACTACAAGCTATAAAAAACTTCCCAGTTTTGGAAAAACTGAGCCTTGGTTAATTTTCTGCCCACAGTCATTATCAATTTTTATTTATTATCGTCATGTCTCGTAGAGAAATAGTACTGCTGGAACTTGAATTTTCAAGGGGGGCCAAAGTTAATCAGAGGCAATCAGCAAAATTGGAACCAAGATTGAACTCAAAATCAACATCAAGATCAAGATCAACTGCCCCTCAAAAAGAAAACTGGGCATGGGATGGAGAAAGTCCGATAATCAAGTCCATCCACTACTTTCTTACCAAGGAGACTTTTGCAATGGCCGTCAAAATATTTAAAGTTTGTGCCTTCATCAAATGTGTCCCATTTGAGCTCGAGTTCAAAAATGGTCAAAGTTTGAGAGTGTGCCCATTTCAGAAAAAATGGCAGCTGGCTCTCTGGCACTTTGTCAATTGGATGATTTTCGCTACAACTGCATTTGAATTCATTAGCTTTGGATTTCTTTGGCAAAACACGAGTTTTGGAAAGGAAATGGCATTTCACATCTTGTATTTAGTCGCCGCAGGTTGGATTTTCGTCTTCTTTATCGCTGTTTATGTAAATCCAACGGGATGCATTGTCATGCTCAACCATCATGAGGAAATCATGAACACTTTTTCAAGTAATTCATCTGTCCAAAAATACTAGTTAACGGCATCATCTAGCGGACAAAGTCAACTTTCTAATTTTAAAGCACTTATTATAGTTTCAAATCGATACAATTTATTTGCTTTATTTTCTACTAATATTTTTACACGTAATATTCATATTTATAATATTTTGTTATATAAAGGACTTGGAAACGGTCGGAGTCAAAAACATTGGGCATCTTTTCCCTTTGCCATCTTACCGGTTTATTATATGGCGTGGATATGCATTTTATTTGATATTTTATTTGTCATCTTCTACCTGAGACATCCGGAGAGATCTCAATACATTTACTCTGTATTTCCGTCCTCTTGGAAAAGGGACTGCAGGATTTTGTACGGTTTTTGTGCTCTCTTTGAATTCTTTTGGATCGGCTGTGGCTTTTCACTAACATGTTTGTACATGTGCTACTGGTGTGCTCATATTTACACAGTCAACACCAGTCTCAATGTGCTACGGTATGCATTATTTTTTGTGCCATAAAAATATTATGTTGTCTTTCTTGTTGTTTGGGTTTTGATTTTGGTTTTTAAAAAAACTATTCTGCTCTTTTTCCAGCACGCGTAAAAATATGAATGAGAATGGGATTGAGTCCTATCTTTCTCTTCAATTGTTTTGCGTATCCTTCAATAGTTTTAATGGTGGTCTGTTCTCCATGGGATTTTGTTTTCTTCTGGTCGTCTCACCAGTACTCTTCATCTACATGAGCCTAACCACCTACCACATGCTCCATATTTTTGTCTACCTCTGCTCGCCCGTCTTTGCCTTTTCCTTCATGGGGCTCATCCTCCTCTTCCTTCCACAACATTCCAAAGTTCAAATCAAGTCCAAAGACGTACTCGGGCGGTTTAGTCATCTCCGGATCGGAGTCAGGCCTCAAAGTCAAAATCATAATCATAACCATAGTCAAAGTGACTCCTCCACTTTGATAAATCTGTCGCAGTTGTCTGAACAAGAACGGCGTGGATACCTGAAAAGAAGATTGAAAGCATTCCCTCATCTCCGCATTCAAATTTCCTTCTTTGGAGCTTATTCTCTAAAGACATCCGCCATGATGACGGATCAAGTATTCAATAATATTATTCTTCTCCTCTCACTTTCAACTCGTTTTTAATTAGAGTGAGTTGTGTAATTGAGGTTTGGCCTTTATCTAAAAAAAATTGTGGAAATCTTCTAAATTCTGTTCTGTGACCTTTGAGGTTCAAAGTTCTTCTGTATATTCAATATCAGACTTTCTTTTTTTTCCTCCTGCATTTTTCAAGATTAGAGGTTAAAGACTCAAGATTCAATTTAGATGGAATTTTCTCGCGTTGTTTTATTGATCTAGATTCTAGATGCACAATGAAAACAAGGATAAGAAAAGCATTTAAAAAAACAAAATTTGGATTGGTTTTTTGTACACATCTTTCAGTATTTATCGAATTTAAAAAATAAATAAATTGTAAAAATAATAATTCAAAATTCTAGGAAATACAAAATAAAATGAGCAGTAAATAAAAATACAGAGAACAATTAAGGATGGCACTTTCTTCAAATGGGAAAACACATTTTGTTAAATACAGTACAAAGTAAAGTGGGATTCATTGTGTAATTTCTAATTTCTAACCTAGAAAATGTCTACGAAAATTTGTCATGTGTTTTGTTGTTCTCGTTTCTCGTCATTGTTCATTTAATAAATTTATTGTATGAATTAACTTGGTTTAAATTGGCTGAATCCAAATTCTTGGGAAAAGAGAAAACAGATGGAGATAGATAGAAAAGGAGGTTCGTACGTCCATGGTTCTTCCGGGAATTTTTTTACACAGATCAACCATCACGGCGTAAATGTCTCTTGTGTGGTCTGTGTTGTGTTGTGTTTGAATGTACGACACTGAACACATTGTACATTGTACATACTTGTTTTTATCTGTGTGTTCCGTGTTTTGTGTAGATATACTCTTTTCATTTTTATCTTCCGAGTGCGGTCTCTCCGTTCTCGTACAATTTCTCTAGTATTCGTATTGGATTTATATCTCAAGATCAGCTGCTTCTACTCTGTAGAGAAGCTTGAACTTTGTTTTTTTTTCTTGACATTGTACATACATTTTACATCTACTGCTGAATCTACTGACTCCAATGAGTATTCTACAGAACACAGATTCTACAAACAGTACGGAGTACGGAAAATAAAAGGATAGATTGTGCATTGTAGATATGGTACATTGTACATGGAAGCGACAGCAGCACTTTTCTCTTGAAACTCTTTTTTCTTGATATTCTCTTGTACTCAATCTAAAATCCAGAATCCACAGTAATAGAAATCCGCTCTGTTGATATTTTGTATTTTGTAGTGTGATCATGTTCTGGATACTTGAACAGAAAAAAAACAGACTTTCTTTTTTATCCACTCTAGTGTTGTGTACTCTTGTCTATTGTCTGATGTCTCGAGACTCGAGTCTAGTTTCCAGTGTCCAGTGTAGTGTAGTTCCGCGTGCCCTCCCACAGTTAGCCATTACGGAAACTGAAAGCGGTCAACAGCCGAGCACAGACTGAACTTTTGGACTACAGAAAAAATAGAAGAGTCAAGTGCACTAGATATTCGAGATTGATATGGATATTGAAAATTGAAATGGAATAGAGAGGAACTTGGAAAGCTCCGACTTGCACACATATTTGACATTTGTACTCTGCTCTTCTCACGTCTCTTGTCACAGATGAAAAGAGAGACAGAGTAGAATAATAATGATGGAAAAACCAATACACATACAAATATTTTTTGTCACTCGTTTTCATTTTTTCATCCATTTATAATACATTTTAAAAGGGTCAAGATATCGCCTTGTTTGGAGCAAATTTTTTATGTAAAATAAAGAGCCAGAAGGAAAAGCAGTTGATTGGATTTAAAAATAGATTTTAGATTGTAGATTTTGTTCTGTTTAATTAACTTTTGTACAAAGAATAAAGAAAAGGTACAGATTAAATCCTTGGGACTTGTAAGTAGAGATCATGTATAAAATGTAAAGTGTAAGATATTGGAGCCAATTTGGATATTGGGCGGCGGAAACAAAGGTCTATTTGCTACTTTTGGTTTGGATACTTTGGATACGTAGTGCGAAGTTTGTGTAGCGTGAAGTAATGATATGCCACATTGATTTTATATAGACCTACTCTCTACTCTATAGACCCCGCCATATGAAATGACTGAAGGAAAGAAACAAAAGATAGACACAAAAGATAAAATACACAATGTACAAATAGTAGTAGACTCTAGACTCACAATCAGACTCAAGTTATCTAATGTGCAAGACACACTGAACAAGGAGCAGGTTAACATTTCACGTCCTCTTCACTGTTGACTGTACTCAATCCTAGAAAACACAACTTTAATACACAAATATCTGTGTATTAAAGATCCAGAGTATGGAAATGTAAAAGTCCACTCGGACCATTTACCACGTTTACCACATCAAATCTCATACATCAAATCATATCATATCATTGCGTGTAACATAAAATTATGCTGTAAATTGTACATTTATGTAGAATACAAATAATACAAAGCGACAATGACAATGGCAAAGACGAGAATAAAGTTGTCTTTGTTTTTGTTCCTGTCATTTTGTGTCTGCAGTCTGCATAAATATGATAGTTTGGGATATTCATTCTTCATACATGTATCATGTATGCATAAAGCGTGAATATTTTCTATTCTCTAGTCATTCATAATAAATCCATGGACACAATTTATTTATAGCAATTCTGTAGAGTGGAGTGTAGAGCTATAAATATACAAGACATTCGACTACATAATATGCAGTATTTTCTGTCTCTCCAATTTTATTTTTGCTTTACTTGAGTACGTTTTTTTCTTTTGTCTTGATGCGTTTCGCTTGTCTCTTGTCTCATGTTTTATACGTGCGTGATGAAGATTAAGGAAGTAGTAAAAAAGTTGGGCCCAAACGAAAGACGCACAATCTCTCAAATCTTGAATCTCGACATGCATTTTCGTTTTTCTGAATCTTGCACAAACTCAAGCTCACGCTCAAGAGATAATGTACATTTTGGATATATTTCAATTTGAAACCCGGAAACAAAGGACGGATCTGACTTTTAATATGTAAATGAAGGCAGATTTCTCAACTACTGAATGGAATTGGCCTGATTTTTAAGCCTACAGCCTCAAGTCTCAACTGCTGTCCAGCATTTCGAATCCAAATCCAACTGGCTCTGAATGCTTTTTCTCTTGATCCTTGATCCTTGATGCTTGGAGCTTGGAGCTTGAGGAAAGAAAGGAAAAGTTGACAAGGAACCTTACTGCATGGAAAATGGAATAAACGTGTACGCACTTCACTTCACTTGACTTTTGGAACTTGAAACTTGGACTAAAAACAAAAGCCAAAGCCAACTTATGAATGAATTTGGGATATATTTGGAATTTGGACAGTGTACAACGGCCAGTTTTGTACCCTGCCAAAAAAAGAGGAATGTTTCTGCTTCCTCATGGAAATGTGTGTAGTGTGTAAAACTGTATCCTGGAGTGACCTAGAAATTCTACACGAGTAAAAAGGCCAGAGCCTAAAGCCTAAAACTACTGTTATATAGACATCAAGTCGAGTGGATTGGAGTCAAGTAGCATTTTTCTCTGTCATTTTTTGCCCGTGTCATGCTAAAAAAATAAACGCGGAAAAGTGTTGAGCGTTGAGTGTCGAGGGTGGAAATAAAGAGACTAGTACAAAAAAAAGTTGTTCCACGCAAAAGGGAATAAAAATCTCATAAATAGTGAATGAGCATCCGCCATTCGCCATCGGCTCTCGCTCTCAATTCTCGATATTCCTTTGCTCCCCTTTTTTATGCGTCTAAATTGTAAATGACAAATGACAACCATTTTTTTACGACAGCCGTTGATGATGTTTCAAAATGGTTCATTGTCTCATGTGGTCCGTTTGGTTTCATTTCATTAGATTTATCTCTGGTCCCAATTCCTTTGTAATAAAATACACTAATAAAACTGGCAGAAATCAACAATCAACAAAATCAAAGGTTTTGATTTCAAAATGCGAATTGGAATGAGACTTAAAAGAAATCAGGTAAACATTGTACATTTTACACGGTGTACAAAGCACAAAACACTCCGCGTCACTACAAATTATCAAGTGTCCCTTTCCACTTCGGTTTGCTTTGGAGGTGGATTGGATTGGATTGAGGCTGATCATGATTTTGGTGATGATGCTGATGTAAAAAGATTTCTTACTTTATGGCCTACGCATAAAACTGGATTCAGATCCACTTGGAACTTTGAACTTGGTGTGAGTGCTTTTCCTTACTTGAAATATCAGTAAATAAAGGTTCATTATTCATTTGTTTCATGATTCGTTATTCGTTATTTATTAGCTTTCTCTCCTATGTCATTAAAATCCGAATTGAGGATGTACATTGTACATTTTACATGGTACAAAATTTGTAACAAAATAAAAAGCTAAAAGGCTCTCATGCGAAAGAAACTAGCTTAGATTCCTCCTATCACCTGAATACCAAATACCAAATACTAAATACAAACATTGGCCAGGATTGAGCTCAATATCTAGAATTTATTTACTTGGTGGCGTCCTCAGATTCATGACTCTGTACTCTGTAGATTCCTGAGTCTAGATTTATGAGGAAAGATGAATGAGATGGGACCATGAAAATATCATGTAAAAAATTTACCTAGATTGAACATTGAACATTGAGCAAGATATTTGATATATTTGATTTTTCATCCATTTTTTGATCCTCTTCTCTTTTCCGAGACCAGACCAAACCAGACGATAGATTACTTGAGCAATATCTACACATTTACACTGACACACAAAATAGAAAATAGAAAGAGACAGAAAAGACGGAGCATGGAAATTGCAATTGCGATCTTCCGCTACGTCGAATCTAGACTCTAGACTTTAGTTTTTAGACTTTAGACTCACTCGTGTATCACACAAAAGTCAGAAGAACAGAGAGCACAAACAGAAACAGAGAGCATTCCACATTACACGTCTATCTGTCCTGTTTCTCTCCGTTTTAACAGCTCCCACGGGAATTTCAAGAAACAAACCTCCTCAATCCCTTTCCCTACAACCAACATCCTTTTCACATTCACAATCAGATTTCTCTTCTTCCTCCTCGTCGTCGTGTACGTCTTTGTCTGCCTTTTCTTCATAAAAATTTTGTATTCGTTCCACAGGGACAATATCAAACATCGAATATCGAATCCATGTCATTGCACTTTTTCCACGTATTTTTTTATCCAGCTTTGACTTGACTATTGAACATTGAACTGTTTTTTCACAAGGGGAAAAACTAGTTTGACCTCAAAAATAAATATTCTGTGCAAGTCAGCAAATTGGAAATTGCACAAGCACAATTTAGACTCTAGACTCTAGATTGTAGATACCTTCAAGGAAATACATGGAGAAAACATACACATCTACATCTATTGTCTATTTTCATTGGTAGGAGACCCAAATTAAACCATTTAATGGACCATGAGCCACAGCTTTGGCCTTTGTCATCAAGTAAAATAGTCATCGAGTGCACGATGTACATTTAGTATTTGGCGTCTTTTCAATGTCTCTGTACTTTTCGTTTGTGGATTCTTTTGTGGATGTTTCATCTATATAATTTTAAATTGTGTGACATTATATTTTGCATAATCTGTGTATTTTTTGTATGAAATTGTGGTTCAAAGTTCACCGTTGACATCTTTTAGCTTACAAATTACAGTAAAATCCAGGATATTACAATTTTTTCCTTGCTTTGTCTACTCTGATGAAAAGGAAAAGAATGGAATCCCAAATTGTGAATTCTATTACATTACATTATATTTTTATGTGAAAAATTTGTTCCGTATTCCGTATTAGTTTAAAGCTCTACGTGTAGAAATACAAAGCTTGAACCATGTTGCTTTGTACTATGCTTTGGCGTTATATTATAGAAAATGTTATACGATCTGATGTTGAAATGAGGGAGAAAAATACTTGGTCGACAGGGAGATCCACAATTTTGTGTATCAAACAGAGTGTACGTGTACATGGAATTTAATACAGTTTTAATGCTGTGCTTTCTATTCCGGTCAGATCGAAAGAGTACACGATTCAAGATAGACGATAGAGGACAGGTCCACTTTCTAACTAGAAACCAGAAACTAGAAGCAGGAACTGGAACTGGGACCAAGAGATTGCAAAACTATCGTCAAAATTCTGCTTGAAATTCAACTCAGGATAAAATTACTTCTTGGTTTGTTGTGTGTATACTGTGTTTATATTGTATATTTTGCATAGTACTACCTATGTTTTCAATATTATTGCACCAGCACATACAAGCAACTTTTCGCCTACATAAATACTAGATACAAAAGTCTCGTTCAATTTCACAACTGAACACACCCTCCTTGTCGTATTTTATATTTCGAATTTGTTCATGTATTTAAATTATTAATATAAAATACCAACACTTTTTTTCACTTGCGTTCATTCACATCTTTTTAAAGAAAAGATAGAAAAAAATAGAAAGGTAAAGAAAGATATGATAATCATTTTTACATTTTTTCCTTTTATTACAGCCCAATTTTTTACAATCCAATCTTTTTTAACTCTTATTTTTTTATGATTTGGATTTGGAAATCACATAAAACTTTTTGCTCTTCAGTCTTCAGTCAACGCTCAAGTCAGGACTCAGGTGAATCTTTTAGGATTGGAATTTGGAATTACTTGCTCGAAAAACGGCAAGATGCAAAAAAAAATAAAATAAAAAATATGCATCATCATCCATCCTGGATTTATCATCCCTTTTTCCATGTTCTGCATTCTGAATTCTGAATTTTGCATCTGGAGAGAGTAAATTTTATGTTTCATCAGGATAAAAAAATAAAAGGAATTAAACTAAAGCTCGTTGCCCTTTGCCATTTTCAGTTTGAAGACAAATTCAACTGCATTACGAATTACGAAAAAGGGAATATTTTTACATGAGTAGAGTTTAAAATTCAAAATGAAGTAAAAAATACTAAAACCTCGCCAATATTTTCCGCTGCAATGCATTTTTGACTTTTGTACACTTTTATCATTGTTTGTATTTTGCCTCGTTTCATAGGATGCCAAAATTCCAATGTACAACAGAAGACAAAATACAGTGCAAAAATACTACAAGTCTGAGATGTGGGACTTTATTTATTGGACTTGTCATTTTTCAAAAATTAAACGACAAATTCAAACTCTGTCTCTTTATAAAACAGAAAATGTAAAGACAGAAAGAAAGAAAGATAAAAGAGTGGAAAAGAGTAGATTCGAGATGCAGCAAAATGGAGTAAAGAGTAAAAAGCACAGAACGGAGAAAGAAAAAAGAAAAGGATAAAAAACCTTTTAGAGTCCACAGTCAGCACTGCTTTCTTCTCTCGTCCTCGTCGTTTTGTTTTCTTTATGTCTTCCTGTTGACAGAGACACAGTTTAGCCACAGCCACAGTTGCACACTGCTCAAAGTTGAGTTCTGAATGCAGGAAAGAAAGCGATACAAGTGCAATTACTTTCCCCTACATTTTCTTTTATACTTTGTGCACAGAAATTTATTCTCGATGCATTTTTCTTGCTCTTTAAGGAAATTCCGCTTTTTCACAACTCGCGTCTCCATTTCAGATACTAGATTCCAGAATATCCTTTGATTGTCAACTTTTTCGCGTCCATCCAAAAAGACTAATGCATCTACATATTTTACACATGACAAAAATAAGATACAAAAGTATCTTTTTTTTCTCTTTGTTTGTATGAAGAACAAAAAGTGATATTGTGTATATAGTAAAAGAATATGTTTTTAGAGGATAGAGCAAAAAGAACTGACTGTAATTGTACATATACGAATGAATGAATGAAAAAGCTGTATAAGAGTATGCTTTAATAATGTACAAAGGGAAAATACTGTGTAAATAGCAAATACCATCAAAAAGAAGAGAAAAGAAGAAAAGGAAAAGGTCGGTCGTCGGTCTCTTTTGGTTGATTTTTTGGTATACATTTGATATGTGATATTTGGTTTTTGGTTTGGTATTTGGTATCTTTCCAGAGAGGACAGAAAGGAAAAGGAGACTTAGATTAATTTCATTTCCTCCTACAACTTTGTCCTCTTTCCCTTTCTCATTTATTCTCTACTTTTACTTTTTCTCCCATGAAAGAGAAAACATTGAGCATTTTGCGTTCGTGCCATAAAATAATTTTGCTTCTTTTATACCATACGGCACATGAACCACACGAGCCCTTGGAGATTGCGACCAACTGGAATTTACTGGTCACCCTTAAAAGTTCAAAAAATAGAAGAATAAGAAAAAGAAAAATTGTTCAAAGTCGTTTTATATCCGCCGGTCATTTCTCTCGCTTTCTTCTTTCTCTCTCTCCCTATCTCTCTCTTTCATTCTCTGGGATCTGGGAGTTTAGGGATCAACTAAAAAATGAGCTAGTAAAAAAGAGGGAAAGAAAATAAGGCTGTATAATGTAGAAAAAATTCAAGGCTTACTCTGTACATAGATGAACTTCATTAAGCAAAGACTTGGTTAATTTACGGGCTTACTGGGACAAATTGTTGGATTAAGGGGAGAATGAAGAACGGAGAAAGATGAAACGCTCTGATAAAATATCTGGTAGCTGCTAACAAATGGCAAATGTTAACGTGTAGTACTGGAGAAAATGTGTTTGTGTGTCGTGAACACTTAACTTCTTTTGATATTAAAAGAGACAGAGGATTATATGTTTTGTACTTTTCTACGTTTTTAAAAGGACATGAAAATAATGAGATAAATGCAACAAAAAACACGAAACGAAAATGAAAAGGACATTTGTTATTCTAACTTTTAACTTCTTGCTCCCTGCTTTTAATATCTCTTCTCTTATAACGGAAAACTGTGCAACAGAAATAGAATCAAGAAAATCAACTTTTTTAAAATATAATTGAAAAATGGCGGGAACAAGCAGCATTTTTAAGTGCTCAATGGTGAAAATAGTGGTTAGAATTATCTCCAGTATCTCCTTGTCACTATTAAGAGATATGTACGTGGTGTGTTGTAGTTTATGAAAGGGACGTGAGATAAAATACTTGTGTATTGTACATACATGAGTGGTAAGACAGAAACCCATAAAAAGTATTTTAATCCAAAGATCCAAAGAAAATCAATTATTTAATTAGGTTTCCAAATTCCTGCTTCCTTTTGACTTTCGGCTTTGGATTTTCGACTTGTAGTCAGTAGATAGCAAATACTACCATATACATAAATGGAATAGTATGTACAATGTACATTTGTAGATGTCGTAGCAATGGTACATGAAAATTAAAATGAAAAACAAAGTATACAATTTGATGAGGATTTGGAATGTTATTATTATTCATGTGAGTGCTCTCTTTTTCTTTTCTATGCTTAGGAAACTTTGGTATTTAGTGTTTGGTATTTGGAATTCAGACCAGGATTTTAATTAAATCGATATCAAATTGAAACTTTTTTATAGATTACACACATATCCTCCAATTTATTTCATACACGTTCTCCAGACTCCAGACTCGAGATTCGAGACAAGAGTTAATCAACAATACACCATGTATAAACATGACATTCACAAACTCGCAAAGATCCAAGATTCATGTGTACTGTTGATTCTCTTTCGGTTTTTGTCCAGTTCCAGTTTCAGTGCCAGTGTCCATGGTTATTGAGAGAACTACTTATTGAGTTTCCTCAAAGCCTCTGAGTGCTCTGTCAATGTCGTTGGTCTTTGGTCGTCACTTGGTTTTGCGTCGGCTTGCGTGTGGCGTACATTTACGAATTATTCTGGTTGTAGGATGTACAATGAACGTTGTACATCTTCAACCAACTGTTTAGTGTTTACTTTCACTAATCCATGAATTTCATATTTTATGAGAGCTCGCAAAAAAACATTCCCCTTTGTAAATAGAACAAACAAATAAAAGTGCGTGGATATTTTTACCAAAGGAAATTTTAATGCCTCACGTCTCAAAATATTTTACGTTTTATATCTATAAAATGGAGGTCAAGCATAAATTTTATCAAAGAATAAAATGAGTCAAAAGTAAAAAAGGGCATCAAGATACGAGATGGGAGATTTTAGGACATTTTTAGGTGCGCTAGAAACTAGAGACAAGGAAAAAATACAAATATCTTCTTTTCTGTAAAAGAAAGAAGCTTTTTTCACTTTCCTGTTTATTTACTTTTCTTGATTCTTGATTCTTCACTCTGTACTCTGTACACTGGCATTGTGCATATTAAACTATGGATACATTTCACATTCCATATTCTACGCATGAAGTTTCAAAGAGTAAATAATATGTACATCATATTGTACATAGCACACAGACATTCTTTTTTTCATCAAGTATATGTAAAACGATAAAACTTTTTCCATGTTTTTTTGTTATGATTGTGGGAGGAAATGAGAAATGAAGAATGTGAAAAAGAAATATGACTACAGAAAAAGATTTTTTTTTCAAACGTATGTGTAATGTGCATGTGTCTAAAAGTAAAAACTTTTCAAGTTCTCTTCCTTGTTATTTTCGTCCTTTTACTTTCCCTTATATCTAAAGTACACTTTGGGGTATATCATGCATCGTATATCGTATGAATATATAGAGCAACTTTTAAACATTTACTTTTTGATACACTTTTCTTTTCTAACCAAATATTATTTATGGAACCTTGAGAAAGATATATGCGTGTATATTTATGTTTTAAATATCAAACATCATGCGAACATGTATTATCAATTAACGCGGCTACACGAGACACAAGATACAAGATGCGAGGAGTCAAATATAATTTATACTGTACTTCGTCCTCTGTGATAAAAAAACAAGTAAAATTTCTATTTTTTATTTAAAGTTTGGAGAAAGGTGGAATACAGAATACAGTAACGAATATAATATGCACAATTCAAAACATGATAAATAGTGGAGGAAATGAAAAACATAACAAGTTTATTCTCTTTCCTTTTTTTTCTTGGTTCTTTTGGTTTTTCCATCTTTCGTCTTTCGTCTTCCTGTATGAGCTAATTTTACTACCTCTCTGCGTACTGTGTACATGCTTTTTTGTAGGTATAGACGTTTCTCAGAACCCAGAATTCGGAAAAGATCCGTACATTCAATTTCCTTTTCAAATTGAACAAAAAAAATAAAAATGAAATAGAATGTAAATAAATTAAAAAATGTAGGGTAAAGACGACCATCAAAGAAAGAAAAAACTGTACGTACAAATTGGAAATATTTAGGAAGCTACAAAATTGGGTTGGTGTATTCAATATTCCCAAGAAGCTACAAAAACTATCTGTAAAAGCACAGGAAACCGTGTAAAAACGGATGAAATCAAATTGATATTGGTAATATTGAATCGGGAGAAAAATCAGATTAGATATCAAATATCAGATCAAGTCATGCGTAGCAGGATATTTCATTTCCTTCCAGTTTCTGACCAACAACCAAAAACGACCATGTAACTTTAGACTGTAGAGTTGAGATCACCCGACTTGAATTTAAATTTGAAAGGAGGAACGAAGAATAAAACAAAAAACATAAAGTCAAAACTCAGAACATCAAACAGACAACAGAAAAAGAAACGAGCATGGAATGTACCTGAAAGAAATGAATTGAAAAAAGTGTTGCTGGTTTTCTGGTTTTTGGTTACAAAATGTAACAAATTTGTACAGCAAAAAAATATCAACAATGGGTTACACGTATAATTTTATTGACTATTTATTGATTGAGCTAAATGCTAAATGTAAAGAGTGAGAAGAGTAGTTTGTAGATTGACTGACAACTTGTAAAACGCATATAATGTTTTGCATTTTGGCTAAAAAAAGAAATGATATTCAGCGTCCTGTTTTCCTTCATATTAAATTAATAGTAGCTCCAGTATAGTGTAAAATAATAGAATGAAAAAAGTTTATGATTATTCATAACTTTCCAATGCAATTGAAAATCCATTTAAATGTATAAAATTAAAAAGGTACTCATGACTAATGATTGTTTTTTATTTTGTTTTTTGTGTGTTCAGGTGCGGAATGCCACAGCCTTCTTCATAATTAACCTCAGTTTTGCAGACTTGATTTCCTCCTGTTTCAACCTACCCCTTGCCGTCTCCACTTTTTGGAATAGAAAATGGATCCATGGACAAACACTCTGCGTCCTCTTCCCCTTCTTTCGTTACAGTATGTAATTTTGTATTTTTCATGTCAGATTTCCGTACTTTTTTCACCATATTTCATACTATGCACATCATTTCTTCTACAACCTACAACTGTATCTTTTTAATTTCAATGAAATTGGAGTAAATATTTGAGTATTGAGTTTTGAGCATGCAATTGAGTCTCTTCTCTCTTATCTGTTTACAACATACAATTTAAAAAATGATGTGTGCCGTGGAACATGGAACGCAATGTTTATAATTTACAATTATTGGATCATCGTATTTACATTATGTACACAGTACAGCGTGCTTCCATTTTCAGCGCACCATATCGTGTATCCTATCGCACGAGTGAAGTTTGAAGTGTGAAGAGGAAATGGGAAAGGAAGTAGACACAGTGAAAAGAATAAACAAAATACATAATACTTGAAAGTACTTGTTGTAGTAAAGAAGCAAATGCTGAATGGTGAATAATAAATGACGAGATAATGGATGTGATATCTGTTGAATGTTGAATGCTTGAGTATTTGAGTTTTGGAGTTTTGGAGTGTTTATTTTAGCTTTCTTTCTTTCGTTCTTTCTAGGTTTGATGGCTGTCTCTATTTTCACGGTGCTGGCCATTACGATAAACAGATATGTAATGATTGGACATCCTCGACTGTACCCAAGGTTATTCACTCAACATTTACTATCTTTATCACTAGTATTATTATTATTATTATCGTTATTTTGACTACTCGTATTTCCATATTCCATATTATTCAAGATTCAAGATACGTCTTTTATACATGTTACATAAACTGGTACAATTTACTTTTCTCTCTTTTCTTTTTCCTCTTGAGCCTTTGAGTGCGCTCTCACTTCTCCGTGTTAAATGTACATAAAATAAAATGTACCTCCATTTAGCAAATGGACACATACATTTTGTAGATATTTGCAAACTCGGCCGCTTTCTCATCTCATTGTCATTGTCATTGCCCCGTGTCCAGTTTCCAGTGTCCAGTGAGTCGTCGCAAATAGCTATCATTGTCATTTCATGCTTCAATCTGAGTATTGAGTACCTACTGAAAATGTTACTCGTGGCTCGAGGTTCGTGGTGATGGTTTGAGTTTCAGAGTTTCAGCCTCTTTCTCTAGATTCTAGATGTGAAAATGCACTTTTGCATTAGGAATGAGGACAGTTCATTTGTTTAGGTACCTTGTCTGACTTCTAAGACACCCAAATGCTGGACTGTGGCTCTCGAGTTCTTTGACACTTTTCCAGCGCTATGACAATGCCAATGACAATGACAACGCCAAAGTGTTTGAGCTTTCATTTTGCATTACAGATTGAGAGTGGAAAATATCCTTGAATGTTTTGACTTTGGACTTTGGATTGTGCAACGGCTTTTACCTACCTCAAAAATATAGAGAATCTAGAATGATGCAAACATGTCTTAAAGTAAATCTTCAAATCAGTCTAGGTTCTGGAGCCTTTGACAAATATTTTTGTTCATATACATATGTATACTGCAGTATACAGTAAAAGATAAAAGTACAGATCAGATACGCGGATAGGAAATTGAAAATTTTTGTTGTAAATCCGCTTATGGTAAACAAAGAAACTTTGATATTTGATATTTTACAGTTATAGTTTTAGCAATAGTTAATATTATGACTGTTGACTGGGGAGAAAACTCAAATTCTTCTTCAGGTATAAAAAATATCATAGAAATGTACAATGTCCCCACAACCAAGAACATCAAACATCCGCATTTTGGCTCAACTCAAGGCTCAAAACTCAAGTTATAAGAGTATATAATGATAACAGATATGGAATTTGCATGCAAATTTTCTCATGTGGTTACTACTAAAACTGGATCTGTATTGAGCACTGTGCATGTGCGAAGGAAAACATTCATCTTTCATCTTCATTTTGTTTCAAGCTTAGAGCTTGCAGCATTGATTTTGAAATTTAAATAAGAAAATAAATAAACGCCAACAATTTTCGGATTTTTCCTTAGCTTAGGTTTTTACGAGTTTTTATAAAAGTTTTATCAAAAAAATGATTGAATAGGTATCAGGAATAAATTATAATCCATCTATAAATAATTTTTTAACACCCTACGAAAGAGAAAATTGACAATAATTGATAAGATTACACAAAGAAAGAATAACGCAGAGGTGACATTTTTTCTAATTTGAAATTTACTTTCAACATTTTACTCGAAGGAGTCGTTTTTGAGTCATTCTAACAAAAGAGGTAAAAGGAGGAAAAAAGGAGAAGGCGTCAGTTCATAATAAACTGTGAAACCTTTTCCGTGTGATATCATTCCATTTGATTTGATTTCATTTCATTCCACTTTATTCCATATTCTACGCTCCGTGCCTTAGAAAACATTGCGTAGGAAAATGGAAAATGAAATGTTAAATCCATGTTAAATCCAATGTGTGTTTACGGCGGTCGGGTCCACGCGAGATAACTTTTTTCATTCTCATATTTACTGTAGAAAATAGGCTGTGGTTACGGTAAAGGGATAGAAAAAAGGATAGGAATCAGAGATTGGAAGAAAGAAAACCAACTTTGGTCTTTTGTTCAAAATTCAATATCCAAAAGTTCAACACAACTTTTCAATTTTCCATGAAACGGTAAAATAAAATGTAAAGTATTCCTTTTTCAGTATTCGCTTTTTTTATCAAATGCAAAATCTCATCATCCATCATTAAAATTCTTTCTTTTCTACATTCTAGATACACTGTACAATGTGCACTGTGCATTAGAGATTAGAGAGGAATATACTTTCTACCAGCCGTGAAAGAATTATTATTTACACAATTAACTTTTTCAACCAAAAAATAGCAGAAGGAAAGTCCAAAACATAAATGAGGGCTAATTCATAAGCGTGGCGGTAACGAAGTAAACCCACTTTTTTAAATATTCATGTACTTCAGGTCAAAGA
>JAQGBI010000213.1:0-22256 GCA_034698325.1 Sminthurinus elegans | reverse complement strand
TTATAAATAATGCACTATTCTAGTTGGTATGGAATTTAATTCCTCTATGAATTAATGGAATTAAAAATAACCGCATCCTGCAGACTGTACAGTCGTACTGTAAATAAATACAATACTGTTTTTTTCTATGCCTAGTGTGAAATTTCCACGGTTCTTGTGGAATACCATTATACTAAAAGCTATGTCAAATGTCAAAAATATCCGACGTCGACATGGAAATAACTGGGCCGTACACAAATCAAACCCATTACCCATTATCATCATTATCACAGAGCACACAGAGTATATATTATATTGCCGGTCCGGTGCATATCTCCATATATCCAGCAGAAAAATTTCTTATATCGAATATCGAACAGAAATTTTTGACGACTCCTCCCACATCCCACATGCTCCCTCTTTTGTTACCTCTCCGATAAAGTTTATCGCATGAACCATGAATTGTATATTTTGTATATTGCATAATATGTCATTTTTATATGAGCAATGAGCAATAAGATTCAATCTACAATCTACATTTGACATTTGGCAGTCAAATTTTGACCCATTTTTTGGCTCATTTTGAGTCCATTTCCTCAAGTTTTCTGCGTTTGCTGTGCTGTTTTGATAATTTTGTTGACCCCGATTTGGATCCGCTATCTGTTGGCCGCTGAATCCGGTTAAAAAACATGGGTAAGCTTTAAATTCAAAATTGTCCTCTAAAATCTAAATGCCCGAATCTAGTCTCCAGTAAAAGATGTCTAAAAACTCTCCCTTCCACGTTGGGGAATGTTTTGAAAATTCAGTGTTTCTAATGACAAAATGAGCCGGAGGTTTCATGAACCAAATCTCATGAAAACGTGAAGTGAAAAAGTTTTTTCTTGTGTACTTTTATTGTTTATTGTATGTCTTTTCAGCTAACAAGAAAAAGCTAAGCAAGTTTTACCAAATTGAGGATGGAGATGCGTATGAGTGGGTCCCATTTTTTTTTGTATTTTTAATCCTTATTATTAGTGAATTGTTTGTTTTGTATCATGTGCGAGGACAAAAATAAAAGTTGGATGATTATGAAAAAGGGAGGAGATTGGATCAAACATGCCAATAGGAAATGCTTGCAATCCAGGGACGCGATCTGGAGCTAAGAAACGACGTGCGAGTAGGAGTGGACATGGAAGCTCCAAGAAAACCAAAACTGCAAGTTCATCTGGTCGCAGTGGATCAGGGAAACGAAGAGGAGGAGGAGGAGGAGGAAAAGCAGGAGGATCCAAGATGAAAACTGGTAAAACATCAAAGTCCAAAGGGACGCGGAAGCCTTGTCGTCCTCCTGGACCTTTTGGTGACTATTTACGGGATTATTGGAACGTAAGTTTTTAGTTTTTATACTTTTCACTCTATTCACAGCTCTTTTAATTTAAATGCATGAAAAAGTATTAAGTTTCCTTTTGCTTTATGTATGACTTAATTCTAGGCCAAGCGAAGGGTGGACAAGCGTTTTAACAAGAAGATCACGGACGCTGTTCGGGATGCTGCGAGATGTTGGCGAAATTTGACACCAGAGCAACGACTTTACTACACTCGTCGCTACTGCAAAGGGTATCAGTCCATGAAAAAAACTGGTCAATGGTGCGGGAGTCGTCGACTTCAAAAACTAAAGACAACTCCAAGTACAAATAATCGAAAATCTGGCATGAATAGTCGAGGCAAAAACAGATCAGGGTCTAGAAAATCCAAGTCAAAATGAACACTGTCCAATATTATTTGTAATCAACAGTTGTAAGAAGATGAGCGACAAAAGTGTCGTAGTGGACAAGAAGAAGAGGCCAGAAACTGAAATCATTTAAATATTTAGTGGCTATTGCTGTAAATACTTTGAAATATTTTTAGTAGACAAAATTCTGATTGTAATTGTACTAATAATAATAATTATTATTATTATTGGTTGCAAATTATTCGTTTTTTTCTTGTACATTTTCAATCACCGTAAGACACGAAAATATCTACAACAGAACATGTGCTTGAAAAAAAGCGAATACTTGAATGCGTACACATGTCTTCTATGCAAATCCAAAATGTAATGGCTAAAGATAGAGGTAATAAGAAATAGCTTTAAAATGCGGCTTTTATTATTATATGCCCTCGTTTCTTCTTGTTCAAATTATTACTTGTAACTTGTAACCAATCATAATATCAATAAAGTGACATGGGACGCCAAAATGATTTTTTATTTATTATTTCATGTATTATGTGTAGCCGTGCAAACTAAAAGAGAGCAACATGAATTCGAATCCACGCCACAAGGTATTTTAGAAAAATACATTTTTTGCCACCATTTTTTTTTATTTTAAAATCATTTTTAGGGAGTCATTATCAATTATCCTACAAAAGATGAAAATGTTTCTAAAACACCTTGGCGTGGATTCGAATTCACGTTGTTCCTTTTAGTTTGTATGGCTACAACATTATATTTTATATAATCCAAATCATTTACATAAAACTCATCTGTCATTTCTTTCTTGTCATTGAGGTAACAGCTCATAGAGGTTATAAATATAATATAACTTCAATATGTTACTTGTTACACACTTGACACGTCCACGAGTCGACGAGTCGAAGTTACTTTACATGAGCATCATTTAAAAAATAAAAAGTAATAATAGCAGGGAACAACTTTGGTTCCTTTTGAATGTCATTGGTCATTGGAGCAAGTTTTGTAATAACTTAGATCGAGGTGAAATAGTTCAAATTCAGCTTTTGTACTTTTCATATTTGTCAAAATAGCAAAAAAATAATAATCATCATTATTTATTTAGTATGTTTATTATTTTCTCCTGAAGTGCATCTTTCTTAAATGTTTGAGCACGGAGGATGAAATAATTCTACTATTTTTTATGACATTTTGTTCTTATTCCTTTTTTTTTAGTAATTTGTACTTTGTACAAGTCTTGTTAACTTTGGTTCTTTTACTCGAGTATTTTATTTGCGAGGAGATCATCAATCCAAGTTCTGTACTGTGGAACCTTGTGTCAAAAAAAAACAAAACAGAGGAGTTGTTAGAATTCCGGCTACTCTTATTTTGTAATTATGTTTTGTTATTAGTTGACGACTTGTTGATTAAATGTTTTGTTACATGAGCTTCTTACTTTGGTGAAGATTGTGTAATAGTGCTCGTCACATCCACCTCCACGTCTTTGAATTCCGGCAGAAACGACCCCTTTTATTGTCCATTTATCACGTTCCAGTGGATTCTCAAAAACCAAACCACCACCGCTGTCGCCTATTTCATTTGATTTGTTACATATAAATATCAATAATAATAATAATAATGATAATTAATAATCAAAGTGCTGAATGGTTTTAAATGTTTTATTTTGGCGTACCGTCGCAGGCTGTGGTTCCATTTCGATAGCCTGCACAAAACGTGGTTGTTCTCACAAGCATGGCGAGAGAAGGATGTGCTTTACGACAGGTTTGAATGTCCACAACTGGAATGTCCGCTTCCTGGAGTTTTTCTGGAAATTCACGATTGTTAGATCTCCCCCAACCTGCCAACTAACACGCAAAATGTTCCAACATGATGCATATATACAATATGTTTTGTTTCTCAAGAATATAAAATGTAAGTGAAAAAAGCGACTTACGATTCCTTTGTTGATGTCTTCAAAACCAGCTTGAACATCGTCATTTTTGTGAGGCAGACAGACTGGGCGAACACCATCAGTAATTTCCACATCCTGCCCAATCAAGTTAACATAGTAAATTATAAACATGTTTTGGTTTGGCTTCTGTTCGAGGGGGATTTTTAGGGCTAGTTTTGATTTTCTAATTTTTGTATGTGCACAGGTAGAATAAAGAGAATGAGCTTACTTGACTCAGCCACATGATGGCGATGTCCTATACAAACAAACAAATTAAAAATGGATGATTATATTTTATTATAAAGCTAAAATATCAAATTTCACTAGAGCATAATATTATATAGTACTTTGTTCAAGTCTTTTTGGTGGGTCTGTGTATAAATTTCATGTATTTATTTATCATGTATTGAAAATGAACAAGGGATTCGTAATAATTCCTCCTAACTTTGATGACCGCGTGTTGAAATCATAAGTGGAATTTGGAGGAATGAGTATAGGAAAATAAGAAAGAGATAGAACGAACCGCTTCGTAATTGATAGAATTGTAGTAATCGGGAACATCAATGTCAATGACTTGACGACGCTGAGCAAATTTGTCACTTTGGTCGTTGTTCTCATAACTCCGATGATATTTTCCAGGAATTGCAATGATTGTATCTGTCCTCTTTTTAGTGCTCCGCGTTTCCGTTGCACAATGTGCCGCTGTGAGTACAGCCCTTGGAGAAATTAAAGTCAAATAGTATTATACTTACTTACTTTTGGATTTTGGATATTGAATTACACACACCTCAGATTTTGATGAAGCCCACACCATTCCACAAAGATCAAACATCACAACATATCAAAATTAGAATCACATTGTAAAATTTGTCTAACCTTCGAGAAATTAAAGTGCCACCACAAAAGTAGTTGAATTTTCCGGAATTCGGTGGATCTTCATTGTACAGAGCTACGTGCTAAAATAACACAATATTATTTCTTGTTATAGTGTTAAGTTGAAATGCGGACATTCCATGAGTCATGGATGAGAACTGGAGCAAGAAATACTTGTTTTGTTTACTCACCCACGGCCACATGTTGGGAATTGCTGTATTTCCGCCAACAATAAATCCCGTTGCTTTTAGTCCCGGAACACCACATTTCAAACTACAACGCCAATTGCTATTTTTCTTTGACCAACTTCCGTCCGACTGACAAACTCGTGTTGTTGATTTTGGTCCTGTTTTTGGTGAACTCCAGTAGTTTGAACATCTATTGAGCAACACATAAATCAAAAATCATAATAAATAACAATGTCTTACGTTTATGTTCCCAAGAGGAAGACCACTCTACAATGCTTAAAAATGATGAGGATGATTCAAAATAATGTACTCACGTGTAAGTCGCCTCAGATCCAACTGGAGAACGCAGTCGATTACAGTTAAACGTCTTGGCTCTGGGTGCAAAATAGCAGAGCACATCCACACCTTTTTTTTGTAATTATAATAATAATTTCCAAAACTCAAAATTATTAAGTCTATTTTGAATTCCTTTGAAATATTATGATGTAAAAAGAAGGCCAGAACAATTATTGGCAATTAAAAATACACACCTCATTACCTCTATACTTGTTTTGTTGTGATACAATAATAATGAGTAATGAAGCTTATTATCATATGAATTAATAAGTGAATCAACCTGGTTCCTTGGCCAAAGGTGGACATCCCTTTGGTTTTCGTTCCATTGTGACTTGGATTTGTGGTATCTGTTGTTGTTGTGGTTCTGGTTGCTCTGCATCTACGGTTTCTTGTGGTGGATTTATAACTGATGTAGAAGGATAATTTTCCTCTTGTGGATTCTGGATGATGAAAGATGGAGATGTGGAAACTGGTGCAGGTTGAATCATTCCAGAAACAAGTACTTTTGTTGTGTTCTTAATCTGAGGTCGCCCCACTCGGATTGGTGGTCTGAAACCCATCAAAATTAAAAGTAAATACATATTATCTTTCCTCTTTTATTATTGTATGACAAAATAATAATGTAATAATTATTGAAAATAAAATTGCACGAACCTGGCATTGCAAAGGTCTTTGGCCTCGTCATTTCCTCCTGAAAATTCATAACAGGAATAAAATGTTTAGTACAAAATATGAAAGTAGGTAAGGAAATTTAGTGTAAAAGCTAAGAGGGAATAGACGTTAAATATAGACATATTTTACACAAGATAACACGCAATCACAGAAGAGAGACGTGAAGATACAACAACAAATAAATAAAATACTGTGATGAAGGACTAAAATAAAACATTTTTACTCTTTTCATTTTTTCCCAATGGAGTAACTGAAGTTTTTGCTCTCAGTACATTGATCCTATTCCTTCATTTGAAATTTGAAATATATAAGTAATTCAAGTTTCTATTTATGCTTCTTTTTGTTTCGGCTTTGTTTGATATTGAACCTCTGAATCTGAATTAGGATCGCTTCTCTTGTGCGGTGATTGGTGATTCATGACTAATTATTGGGTTTTTATTCATTCCAGTTTGTGTTCTGCCACATTATTAATTTTATATTAATTAGATTTTGTATTGCATTGTCTCTATTATATTTATAAAAACTATTAGTCGTTTTGTACTTGTCTCTTCAATCCCATTCAAAATGTGCATATTATATTAATTTGTGTTGCCCTCTCTTTTCACAGTCTTCATTACTTTACCCAAATCAGTATTCAGTATTCACGGAGATTTCTCTTGTCTTTTGTCCAAGTTTCACCCATCCATATCATACTCAATTTTTTGTCTCAATAAAGCATAAATAAAAGCATTAAAATGAAGAAAAGGTTCCGAACCCCAACAGTCGGCAACTGAATCGCATTTCTTGGAAATGGGCACACAACCTCCGAGTCGGCACTTCAATTCCGTGGGACCACCTAAATTAAATTTTTAAGTATTTAATATGAGATGCTATACGTGAAGCAATTTTTATAATTTATCATGATTGTATCGTAAATAATGTGGAATGTGGAATTTGTCTTTGTTTCGTCCTATACATTGTGTTCCTAAAGTTTCTCTGGTGCAGTCCCATTGTTCATTTCCTTTCTCATCTTCGCCCGAAATTAGACAATCTAAATAAATCCAGAGGAAAGGGAATGGAATGGAATTAAATCACATCTCAGCTGTTTTGTGTATCATCACTTATCACATGTAGTAATATAGAAATTTGAGACAGAATTGAATTGTACCCACGACATTATTGCAAATCTTCTCGGTGGAAATACAACCCGTTCCGTCAGCACAACGAAACTCATTGTGATTGCACGCGTCTTGCAATTGGCCACAACTACCTAAAAATCAAGTCATTTTCACAAACATGAACATCAAATTACTTTTTTCCCAAATTTAATCACCATTTTTTTCCGTTGATGGTTTAGTTTTAGTACATAATATATTTCTAAACAGTTGAATAGGAAATCATAACATTTTCATTCCTTCTTGTTTTTCTCATTGCCTTACTTTTTCTCACACATTTTCACTTACTTTTAAACAAATAAATTAGTAAAACTGTCGTCAAATATCGATGACGCAAACTTTTTTCCATTTCTCACTCACAAAATCCGTCCACTTTATTTGTCAATAATATATTGCTTAATTTGGTTGTACAATTTACAACAGTACTTGAAATTTGTAGTTACAACTTGGATGTTCGTTCCATCTCCAACTCAAGTGGATTTTTATGTCCGGAGTGGAACAGCTGAATTTTTTTGAGAAATTGAAAAAAAAGAGGAAAGAGGTCAAACTGAATGGAAATTGTTGGATTAGTTGATCAGGAGCAAAATGACGTTTTTTGGTCCTGTTGCCCTTTGTTTAAGTACTATTTTTGGAACTATTTCTATGTATTTTGTGATTGTCTCGGAGGTGGCGGATGTTGTGATGTTTGTTGAGTGTTGAGGACGTAGAGATGTTTGATCGTATATGTTTATTTAATTGAAAATGACACTGATTGATTCACAGAATTTAGGGAGAGAGAGAGAGATGCAGATAGCAACTGGCCATTGGAAAAAGTAATATCTTGCAATGTTATTTGCTCTGCTTCTCCTTCTTCTTCTTTCCTTTTCTTATTTCCTCCTACAAAAAGACAAAAAATGACAAAAACAGTTATTGACCATCTGTGGATTTAAAATTCAGAGATACACATCAAAAATACCTTTAAGTTTCCAGTTATACTCAACTTGACTTTATATATTTTTATATATTTATCCAAAATATTATTTGTTATTACGTAGTAAAAATATGGGTGTTACTAAAATGAGTATTTTTGCATGGGGTTAAAAATGTTACCTTTAAACAGGAGAGGAATGGAGAGTAACGTGGCGAGTTGTAATGTGCTGGACTGTGGAATAAATGAAAATGTATTGGTAGTGGTTAGGTTTTCCTTCATGTTATCAAGTAATGCAGTTGAGTTGGTGAGGTAAGTCAAGTGTCCGTGTTGAGATAGGTAAAATAATAGTGTATGTACATAATAATTCATTCATTTTCCCCATTCAAGAAACAAAGATGAACAAAAGTAAAAAAACCAGAAAGAACGGAACATGGTTGATTCAGTTCCCTTGGGCTTGTATTATAGATAACGACGAATAAATAAATAACATGCAAATGTAAAATATAATGATTTTGAATTCTGGTAACGTTTTGACTTGCAGTTCAAGTTGTGGAGAGGGATTTTAATGAAGGTTTTCTTGTTGGCCAACGAATGAATGGTTGACGGTGGACGCAAAAGTTGATTTGCGAATAGTTGCGAGTTGGGAAGAACAAGTACTAATAGTTGAAGAAGGAACAGACACCACGACCAAGGTTATAAAGATGATTATTCCACATTATGTTAATTTTACTTGTTCCAACATCCAGTTTTTTCTGTTACTTTAGTTAGTTTTAAATAAATCAAGTATATATCCAAGAAGAGTTTGTAGGGGAAAAGTGCTCAAGCTACTTGCGTACAACGTATAATAATTATTAATTATCTACCATATCTCATGCACCCTCATTCCGAAACCTCCAAATCTAATACAAACCACATCAATACCGAAAATGTCACGGTAAATAGATAAATATTCCACAGCTTTTAAACTCATTCTCAGTCCTCAAATTTTAAATGCTGAAAATCATTAAACATGGTCAAATTAAGCTGCACACAATTCATCAGCCTTTTTCGGCCAGCTTCAAGATGCTTCTCGGTCTTACGAAATTTAAAACAAAAAATGCGAAAAATAATATAAGCAAACTTCTCGTCTTCCTCTTTTGACGTGTGAAATCCAGGTCTCAATTACGATACTCCATAAAATTAATATGCGATACAATAATAATGCTGCATTGTTAATAATTGTGATGTAACTCATTCGCTTTTATTTTATGCATTCCACGTTCCACATCCTCAATCATTTTACAGTCCAGTCAAATGTCAAACCATGTTCAACTTCTTAGTACATAATATTTGCACATTTTTTATATTATGAATTCTGATATCGGATCTGCAACTACAATTATTAGTTTTGCAAAAAAAAAAAAAATTACCCGGCATCAAAGCCATACAAATTTTTCAGAAATAACTACTCAAGTTCGAAGCCGCTTGAAATTTCTGTGTGGAAATTGAAATATTGTTAAAAACCATGTATCGTTTTGCTGAGTCTCTAAGGCTATCACACGTAGTGACAGCGACAAATAAAATTGTTTTTTCTCTCAAAATTCGAAACTATAAAATGGTGGGTAAACTTTTAATTACTGTATTCAGTATTCAGTAAAACGTGTCATGCTGCTCAAGACTCAAATTTAAAAAAAGATGGAATCATTCCATTTTATTTCACCTTTGCTTTGTTCACTGTTCATTTTACATTAAATTTGTTTGTGGTTGATGATGAGAAATTGGAGACCTAAGGAAAAGGACAATAGGATTATTTCGGACTCTTTGAAGAAGGAGAAAGGTAAAGGGGAGAAAGATCTTCATCATCACCACATTACACAAAAATACCTTATTTCAGGAATACGATTAGGTCAGCTTGAAACAAAAATTCTACGTGAGCTCCCAAATTTAAGCAAACAAGTAAAAACTAGAGAGGGTTCCAACTCCAACTCTGTGAGTTCAATGCATTTTATGGAGGAAAATATGAAAATACATGATAAAAAGTATTTATTGGAACCAGATTCTCGTCCAAAAACACCGGTGATCGTCGTAGGCTATCCGAATGGTTATCCACGAGGACTTCATATTTTAGGAAATCGATCTGGATCCCGAAACCATCATCATCATCATCATATTAAAAATGAATCCACACTCCCGAATAATTCAACGGTAAAGGATAAAAGTACTAAAATTCCAGTTGAGGATAGGGCAAATGTTGAAGAGTGTTCTATTACCCCCGGAACCTTGGACATGGGAACGAGGAGCAAATCATTCTCAAGATTCAATCATGATTCACACTCTTCTCATCCAACAGACATTCGGGCCAACAGCATACTTGAAAATAGCAAGACAAATAAAGGAGGGAAAACTGACAATAACATTTTCAATAACCCCTCTATTTCAAGTGTCAAATCAAAGAAATTACTAATCCATCATAATGAAAAGGAGAAAAAATCCACTAGGAAAACTGCACTGGACAAGAGGGCGTCAAAAAGTTTGAAGGGCTCAACAAGCAAGTCTGTGAGTGGAGTTCCAATTGCTCCATGGCGAGATATCAGTCAATTTCAGTCAAAAGCAGAACATCGACGACAAACTTTTTATAATTTCAAAATTGTACGTTTTATTTATTCAATTTTATAAAAAGGATTATACAAATTAGAAAATAGAATAGACTCTTTTTCATTCAAATGTGTTGTTTGTAGTTTTTAAAAGAAGGTACTTTTTAATGTATTTCATATTTCACCTTTTAATATATTACCATGTTTTATATTTCAATATTATTATTATTATTTACCATGCTTCAGATGTCCCCAGAACCACCGAAAACTCCAGTGACTCAGATTTGTAGGGCTCGACCAAGTAACAATCAAAGTCACAATACTCACAGCTTAGCAAGTCGACTAAAAGACACTGATTCAAAATTTAAATCAATGAATCTTTTTCCTGGAAAAACCTCGAGTCGAGAGCAAGCATTTCAAGCAAGTGCGATGATTGCTTCATCAATCACAGCTAATAAATCCTCATTATTAAATAAAAAGAGGAATTCTGGAGGAGGAGTTGGAAAATCAATGACAGGACTTTCGTTGTCTCGTCCAAGCCCCTCACGTCCTCTTGTGAAGGCATGTCGTGATCCGACCAAAAACAAACATCCCCCCAATTGTCACGTATCTCGTGGACATTCCAACAATTGTAACAGTATTACAAAATCTGGAAGCGTAACAGGTGTGACCTCTCTCACCTCAAAAAAATCATTAGTAACAGTAAATGATCGAGGTCCAAGTTCTGGACAAAATAACCTTAATACTCTTTCCAATCGCTGGACAAACATTGTGCAGACAAATCAAATCCCAATTCCACCGTCCAAGAGACTAGAGCAGGCTCGTATGATGAATCATATAATTAATGGATACAGTCATAATAATGAAAAGTATGGGGTACAGGAAACTCGAGAAAAGTATTCCTATCCATTACAACACTCCCGTCACCGACAACATCCACCACTTATCAAAACTAGCCATGTAACCTCAATTCCAACAACAACCACATCAACTCAACAACAACATTCACACGTCCAGAAATCCGAAAAAACGCCTTTGCTCCCGCCAGTTTCTAACACTGCAGGACCAAAACGGGAAAACATTTATATAGGTCATTACGATGGTTCTGATGACTCAGAAGACTCTGGGTCAAGAACAGAAGCCGAAAAACCTCAAACTCAAAATAAACATGCAGAAAAGCCTAAAGCTATGGAATCTGTACCTGATTAAATCATTAGTTATTATTATTATTATTATTGATCAATTTGTCATCTTAAAAAATCTCCAATTAAAAGCTTATTCAATCAGACACAATGCGTGCGATTTATGTAAAAAAAATAATAGCATTTTCTTTTATCTGCATTTTCTATTAAATGTCGCATGTATATGTTCAAACTAAAAGTTTTTTTTTTCATGTATCGTCACATTCGGTTAGTGGACAGTTCAAGGATGTACCTAATTTCCATCATTCATCAGTGATGAATCATCACACATGATTCCAGATTCCAGCTACAAATTATGTACCACAAAACCCTTGTAATTAAAAAAAAAGATATTTAAATAATTTTCCCCAGTTTTCACGAAACAATTTCAAAACTTTAATTCTTTTTCGTGGTCATAAATAAATAGGTGATAATACAAAAATTATGCAAATTGTAATAAATCTCCCAAATCGTTGAGAGGACTAATTTCTTTGTCTCTTTTTGGATTTGACCAAATTTTCCCATTTACTGGTACACGATATCGCTCATGAGGTTTCAAAGAACATTTAAAAATCTTGTGTTGGTCCAGATATCTTATCCACTTGTTTGCAACATATTTTTGTCCTTCCAAACATGGACAGGCTCCATGGTACATTGCTATTGAATCAAATTCATTTCAATAAAAACAAAAAATATCCATGCCATGTGTAATTTCGTTTTGTCTTTTATGTTTAAATCATAATAATATGAAGTATATATATATATGCAAAAGTTCCTTTTAGTGTTTCACTTACAAAAATCAGTCTCACCATCCCTAAGAAATCAAAGAGATGAGAGGAAAATATAGTTATGAAAAAAAATACCTGTTAGACAATCTGAACTATATTATAGGAATTCAACTAAACTTTGAATATCAATATTCAATAATAATAATATGTATAATATTGCCTGAGCATTTTAAAATAATGGCTTACGTAGTCGTATCAAACCAGAAAACTGCGGAATTTTTTATCGGATTAGCTGCCGTCCCTATTTTTGTAAATGCTGTTTTTCCTCCGGCATCCACATCATTGAGCTTATCAAATCAAAGTGTGTATAATACAATCTATATAATATATAATCTGTATAGTACAAGGTATAATATTATGACACTTACATAAAGCATGAATGTCGCTATTCTATCACCAGCAGGCCCGTAAGTGGATTCTGTCAAAAGCTATAAAAAAAAAAAATTTGGATAATTGGTTTCAGAAGTTTCCTGCTGCTTACTGTGTTTAATAAAATTTAAAAAAGAAATAATATATATACGTACAGAATCTACATGAGATTCATATTGTCCTGTAAAAGTATAACTAGCAACTTGGAGTTGTTCAGCAGCATCATATGATAATGTTTCAAGACGTGTGAGGTATCCGATTGACTTTGCCACACTACTCAATTCAGGAGTTAAATCGGCTAACCAAGCGTTCATGGAATTTCGACCTGATACGATTTTTCTATCCGATCCTTCAGATTTATTAAAATTTACAACTCGAGACCGTTCAAGCTTTGGTTTAGCCACCATTTTGATCCGTTTAGCAAGCTCATCTCCAATTACATTATAAATTTGAACCACATCTGGATTTATACTCAAAAACTCCATTTTCATAGGACTAATGTGAAAAAATGGATGAATTTTCCTCTCCAACCAGCAAAATAACAGAGATTTTTCATATTCTGTCTGTTAAAAACCAAAGGGTCGTTAGTGTGTGTAGTGTGTACTCTACTGATGTAAATCTTTATATTTACATTTTAAAATATCCTGCATTCAATAATCAAAAGTTAAAAGGAAAAAATACATAATGATTATATTATATATACAAAATTTCAAGGATTTTAACAAAGTTACTTGTAAGTTTTCTCCAGAACACAATCCCCAGTAATTCACATTAACAAAATTACTCTCACGTCGACCTTTGAAGGCATTATATTGTTGTTGTCTTCTCGTTTCCCTCAATGAAATCCTGGTCGTTTTATTTTCATGGATTGTGTCTAAATATGAAAAGGGGAATGTGTAAAATAGGGGCTCCCATCCTTCTGCCTTTTCCATACTTTTATCATGCTGCAAATAAGAATTAAATGGATGTGTACACATACTATACACACATACCTATGTATGATATATATAATTTCATATATGTTGGATAAATAATTACACAGAAGTGTATTTAATATTTAATATATCAACACTGTGTTGATGACTGAACACATACTTGAAACTTGAGACAATTTCATATATTAGTATTATACAGAGGTAGATTACACATCTATAACTACTATAATATAATATATGACTTTTTTTATTATTGGTACATAATATAAAATCAAAAATTTTAAAATACAATTTACCAATTTTTTGGCATAAATAAGTTCTGAAGTGACGTAGCCAAGTTCCACGGAGCCATCAACAATTGCCAGTTCTTGAGCTAATTCTAACCATTCTATAGCCAGAGAATAAAACCCATTATTTTTTCCAAAGGCACCAATTTCATAACAGTGAACAGCATCCAACTTTGGACTCCCTGACATTTTTCCACGAGCAAACTGTTTTTAGAGCACAGTTAAAAGTTTTTAGATGAATATAACTGTCTATAGTTCAATTTAACTATAAAATTCATTTACTTTTTCTGCTTTGAAGTTGTAAACATGATGAAGTCTTAGAATTCCCCCAATGGCTCCATCAATGTCTTCTTGGTCTGGCCAAGTTCCTTTGGGCATAACAAATTTCTGAATTTCTTCTGCTTCTGAAATTAAAATGTGTGTGGTAATTGGAAACTTTTTAATGCATTTCCATTATTAAATGGAAATGCATTTAATATTAATTTAATTTAATATTAATTTAAGTCTCACAGCTTATTTGCTGTGAGACATAATATAATATTATGAAATGATATAAAATTTTGAATGGTTTTGTTTTCTGCCATATTAATTTTGGAAAATAGTATGAAATTATTATTGTACCAGTGACATTCGTAATTTGATCGAGAATGTATGGTAAATAGTATGTATATCTTCGAATGAGTCTATAACTGGATATTGGATTATTTGCGACTTTTTTGGCTTGCTCATTTTTGTCCATTACACTCCTCCAGTTCAATGGTGTTATACCATTTCCAGCATAAAAATCCTTTAGATACCTTCATTTAATGTAAACTCGTACTCAAAGTCAATATTTTAACATAATAAATAATTTATTATTATACATTTAATACATATTATACATACTTGTCAATATGTTGAAATACTGAAGAATGTGCAAGTTCCTTTGGTTTTGCGTTACTCATCAGTTGTATAAACTTATCAATAATAGTGAAATCCGATAATGCCAACTCTTCTAAATCATCAACACTACAACTAAAACTTCTAGAACTTCCGTCAATAATGCTTGTGATGTAACATAAAATGATGATAAAACTTTGTAACACATGATACGATTTTTTCATTGCTAAAAATTCTTTTAAAAAAAGGAAAACACACTAAACTATAATAATATATATATTATAATATTGTTTTATTCTTTATTTTTCACACATTTGAAAATGAACTTTCAAAGATTTTAGAATGTAAGTATGATGTGATGAAGGACAATTATATATATATTTACATTATTATATACTATCATCCAAATACTCCTGAGTGATATGTGCACAAAATAAGTTTTGTCGGTTTCCTTTTTGTTTACAAAACAAAAAGGAATTCAAAGAAAACGCATGTTTATACGCATAAACGTATTATATGTATTTGCCTTTTACTTTGAAAAAGTTCGGCAATAATAATTAACGGAGTCCAAAATTCAAAATTAAGGATATTTTATTATTATACTTATGATTTTAAATTATGAATAAATCTGTTACTTTTGTATGAAATATTCTTTGCACATATATCCATAAAAAAGAAAATGATTTTAAATATTTACACACGATATTTATAACAAATATGAATGAGTTTCGAAACTCATCTTTTACTCTTTTTTTATTTTTATATTAAAATTTATTATCATAAATAATAAAAAAGTTTTACAAAAAAAATTATTTTACCTTTCACTTCACGGAGAAGTGGATCACTCAACGTCATTTCTATAATATTGTGTCGTACCAAGCTTTGTTTTTGTACATTTAGTTAAAAACTTTTTTTAAGTATACATTACATTAAATTATTTCCGTCCGTTGCCGAGATGCAAAATTCATGATAATACAATAATAATTATATAATAATTATCATTAAGTTTTTATAACTTTATCTAATAATTCAATATTTATGTATCATTTAATAGTTACACACTGTACAAAATTAATAGGTAACTGATAAAAAATAAGTAGTATAGGCTTTGCTAATGATAATATATATCTACATTATGTACTAAATCATAACACCAAAAATTTGTATATATTTTATACTTTTCATAATACTTAAATAACCACGTCATAACATCTAGTAAATAGTAAATACATATTATTGTACCAACAACAGTAAAATCTCTGTTTTGTTTTGTTTTTAGCTAAAAAATATGAAATATGATCGTTGAAATTTTATTTGTCTCCTCTGATCCTTCTAGCCAAAATGAGGAGTTTTTGCATCAGGATCACTCGTTTAGCATGGAGTGCTCGTAAATAGGAATCTTCGAAGAGACCTACAAGATATGCTTCAGCTGCTTCATGGATGGCGATTAAAGCAAGGCTTTGATACTTGATATCAGGGCTTCCACTGACTCGCAAGGTAATTTCTCTAACGAGTCTTTGAAAGGGTAGTTTGGGGATAGCATTACCCTGGTATTGCCTAATTTCTTGTATTGCTCTGGTATTGGGTCGATAGCGCCCTTGGCGAGTTGATGCTGGTTGTTGTTTTCGTTGTTGTGGAGCCTTTAAATATATAAAAAAAAGACCAGTAAAGAAAGATGTCATAATACATAATAATATATTATGTTTTATTTTTCATTATTGATTACTTGATATAATAAAAATGACCAATAATATTATACTAAATTATAAAGTAATTAATTATTATTAACTTACCATTTTGAAGAAATTAAATTGAGGGAAGAAAACAAAAACCACAGTATCACTAGAAAGGTATCTCCAATGATTTTAAGGTGCTTTGTATAATATTTCTATCTACTTGAGAGTATCACTGTCCGTCCAGCATTTAAAATTTAAGATGAAAAAAAGATGAGAACTGACAGTTTAAAAATATGTACACTTTAACAAAACTGAATAACCAAATAACCCTAATTAATTTACAGTACACACACAGTTCTTCAATTAAACACACAAAAGAGAAACAATTATAAAAGAAACGCACAATATCTACAAAGACCTCTGAACAAAAATAGGATTTTCAACGCCTCTATGCTAAAAAGTGAGGTTAGATTTTTCAAATTTCTCACTAGTATTTCGAGAGCAACACGTGATTTTATATTTTAGGATAATAGTTAATAATTATTCATTCTTGTTTTGTGTTTAATTTTTAAAAAAAAACAATCAAATTCAAGAATGAGTTTTAAAGAGAAATCAAAGGACATAATTCAAAGCATTGATGGAATAGAATTTCCATTTGATATGAAGGCCATGACCAAAGTGTCTCAAATATTCAATAAAATGGTCCAACATGTCAATTTAGAAGAAAATGATGAACTTGAGGAGAACAACATTATCCCTCTTCCAATTAGTTCATTCAATTTACAACTCATTCTTAAATGGATAAACTACTATTACAAGGTAAAAAAACATATTATATTATTCATATTATATTATAGTCATATATTTGACATATTTCATTATAATAAAATAGTATTTGTAAATACTTTAGGAGCCTGTTGGAGATTTGATTGACATTAAATTGGAATCTGAATCCTGTATCTTCATTTCAAAATGGGATTTTGAATTTATCAAAGAACTAACTGTTGACCAAATCATTAATCTTGAAAATGTTAGTTTTTTTTGTTTATCCTTTATTTACGTGTTTATTTATTTTACTAACTAATACTATTATATCATTAATAATAATCTTATATTACAACGTTATTGTAATAAATTTTATTTCATTGACTTTTGAATTCCAAATATATAGGCATCACAATTTTTGGAGCTTGAAAGTCTCATACGATTGTGTCAGAGGAGATTGTGTGTCAACTTGTTGTTTTCGACACAAAATAAAATACGAAAAAGAATGAATGTCTCCAATGATTATACAACTGAAGAAGAACATGCTGTTCGGAAAGAGAACGAGTGGTATGAAGATTTAGAAGGAATAAAATTTTGATTTTTTTGATATTGTAAGTGTATAATTGATTGCTTTTTCTCAAGTTTATTTTTGGTGATTTGTTTTTATTTTGATTCAGTTGTTCTTTTACATAATATTATTATCTAGTATATATCCCAAATATTGTTATTTGTACATGTACGTATCATATATATAATACTTTTGTTATAATATATTATGATGATATGCATTATCTATACATATGTAATATAATATATTTTATTATAATGTACTTTGTACTTATGACCTTTTTTTTACCTTGTATGTCAGCAGTCATCAATAAGTTATTCCTAAGCAATAATATATAATTGTTGTTAATAAAAGCAATCTATTATACATGTATATACATTATATCAAATACTTTTACAAAATGCTCACATTTTCTTATTTTTAAACATTTAACAGTAGACAGTAGACAGTGATACTTTGTATCTTTATAACTATAATAAAATTATTATAGTAGTCCATAAGTAATATTATGTTTTTCTTTTAAAACATGGACATCTAAGATTTTTGGTCTACAAAACGCCGGGTAAAGACATGTGTTTGAATGGGAATTTCAGGTTTCAGGATAGAAAATATATCCAATTTAATATTCAATCGATTTATTTGGTTTGCTTTTATTTACTTATATTGATTTATTTATGTGGGTTAGACCTAAGGGAATCAGGAAAAATAATTGCTTTTTTCGTCATATCGGGGATATTGGTTTTGTGAGCGTTTGCAGGTGAGTCATCCGGGTACAAATTATGCTTTTTTCTCTTTTGAAATGCCAGAGTGTCATTCCTATTGATATTGATATAGATAGAACATAATATATTATATCCGTACTCAAGACTCAAATAGTAAATAGCCTTAGTTTGTTTTTGTGTTATTAAGTCAGCTCTAAAAAGATTGGGTTTTTGCAAATTCATTGTGTATCGTATACTTACATTTTTACAAAATATTATCAAAATAAGATTTTTTAACATTGTTTTTAATTTTTCTACGGAATAAGAATTTCTCCATGATTTTGCAAATTAAATTAGATATAACTCACGCCGTCTTTGTATTGACGTCTTTACTTCATAATTATAATTATTATAAAAAACAATTGACATTTAAAGTCATTTCTGCTGCTCTGAAATAAAATGAACCCTTTTTTTTTCTTACTGTTTTATTCCTTTTTAGTTGGACAAAAATAAAATATTTAATGAAATAATCCTCGTCGTCGTCCCATGTTTTTGTTTTCTTCTGTTCATCCTTATTAATATGCTGTGTATCAGAATAATTAAGAAATAAACAAGTATGATAGCAACTACTGTCAAGAGGTAAGTATTTAGATCCTTTTTTTTATTATGAATAATAATAATTATATTTTTTACTCGTTAATATTATTGATATTAGACTATAATAATACTAAGGAAAAAGTATTAGTATAATATATAGCCCCTATTTGGAACAGCATTAGAGTATGCTACATATTATGGTGGTTTTTTTTGTGATCAGTATAATCAGATGATGTATTATGCTGAATTTTTTCATATTATTATTATTATTGGGGATGTCTCGGGACAAAAGTTCTTGGTTCCTTTTAAAATATGTATCATCTCGGAAAAAAAATGATATTCAAAAACATTTTTTTTAACCGAAACTCCTTTTCTTTCTTCTTGTAACGAGTTGATATCTCTATATATAATATGTAGCTTTTGCATGAAATCAACAGAAATGTTGTTGTATGATTATAATATTATGTATAGGCATAAATAATAACTCTCTGTTATCAGTAGTAATGTAGTTACCATACGTATTGAAAACTCAAATTAAGGAACTTATAAATGGATTTTGAAATGTGTTTGTGTGTGCTGTAATCTATAAAATTGGTACTTTCGTGTAAAAATATGTCGATATTATGGAAAAGTTATTCTTAGTATTATAAGGGCATTGTTTTTTTAGGACTTTTACAGAAAACAGAAGACGTGCGTAGGTTTTATAAGATCATAATATGATTACGTGTATTCAAATTCTTGTCGTATATTTTGATGGTGTGTAGGAGGTTTGTTCTTTGCTTACGGTCAAGATGTTGTAGTATAGTAATATTTGTATTCCATCTGTATTAATAAGTCCAAAAAAATGATATTTTTATAAGCATAATAATATGTATAGATAAGTATACCTATATAGTAAAAGAAAAGCATTTACTGTAGGATTCCTCAAGGGAAAAGAAGTAGTTATATTATGGTATAGTGAACCCCTTAGAATAACGTCAACTGCCCTTTACTCAATGTATAAGAAGATGATATTAGTTTCTTTTTATATATATGCACCTCTGCCTCTATTTTTTTGTATGCTACATCATATTATATTACAAATTCAATTCCCAATGCAAATCCCTGAGCTTATAGAGTGGGTCAAAAAATACTTTAAATCCGAAATCTAAATCGGTATAGGCTCTTGCCTTTCTTCTTCTTTCCTACTCATCTTGTTCTCTCGGGTTACATACACAATACACACACACTCTCTCTCTCTTGTACGTTTTGTATAAAAGCACTGGAATGGTATACGAGAAGAAGCAGTTACATTTTCCAGCGGAAAGTCCAGTTTTCATTTTTTCGTAAAGCTTTGTTGTCTATAAAATTTACAGTTCTTCCACGAATGTTTTCGTAACATTCCTGAAGTAAATTTTCTTGAAATATAAAATTGTATAATATTTTTCATTCACCCTTTTTTTTTCTCATCCAACCTACTAAATTATCTGGATATATTTTTCCAAATTATCGTCAAATAATAGCAGGTGTGTGTTTTATACTTGAAGTACTCAATATTATAATATATTATATCAAGGTTTTATATTTTTTTTTGTAATTATTAGTAATTACTTTTTTGGTTTACTGCTATGATTTAAAGTGTGAAAATATATCAACTGTGTGTCCTGCTTATATTCTAGTGTTTTTGAAAACGGCTGCATAATATATATATTTATATTTCACGTGTATTCATTGTCTATTTATTTGCTATTTTATTGTTTCTCCTGTTGTGTTGTAAAATATTATGCTAAATAGGTATTGTGCATTGTAAAACAACTTCGTTATTCCCAGAAGACAAATTCCTTTGATTTTACATGTAATTCATTGGAATTTCTGGGGAATGCCTTGTAAAATCAAAGGAATTTGTCTTCTGGGAATAACGAAGTTGTTTTACAATGCACAATAACATATGAAAATATTTATTTTACTCAAGTTGAACTAGTTGCTTGTTAAACTATAAAAATTTTTATTTACGTCGTGCAGAAGTAATTAATAATAAAACGTTTTGTTGCTTCTAAGATAATAGTGCAAATTGTATAAATTCTCGTACGATTGGTAAAACTTGGTTCTCAAATCAAAATTGACAATAATTGGTTTTGCAGTATGAAATTACAAAAAGTCTCGTACTTAATTTATCTTTTGCTTCATTCTTATACTGCATGTTATTATTTTTATTTTTTTTTGTTAGTGCTAAATAATAATACTTGCGTTTAGTAATTGAATCGCACAAGACTTTTCTTTATTTTTTATTTTTTTTAAAAACATTAAATTACAATTGAACATTCATGAAAATCACTGTGATTTTTTAAATCAAAAATTGTTGGTCATTTTCTTGAGTTTAAAAGCTAAAATTTTTGAAAGTCTTATTTTTCATTTGGTACAAAAAATATACCTCATATAAAATGTGCAATACAATAATAAGTCATATTTTGAGAAGTCAAGCTTTTTGGTGATTTAGTAATTTATACGTACTTACTAATAATTTTAATTTAATGGGGTTTGTAAACAATATTTTTTTTTATATAGAAATGGCAACAAGTTGGCTTGTAGTTTTAATAGTAGCCATAGCTACCGCTTGCATTTTTACTGGGAAATCATGCGCTGAAGAAGATTCAGGTGCCCTTAAACTTCCTGTCACTTTTGGACGTCTTAATTATTTATCATCCATTCCACAGTATTCTACAGTTTTTGAAAATACCCTGACAAGAGCATTTTGGGATAGTCTAAACAGAGATGACACTGCTGATGATTCTGTTGTAGTAAATACTAAAAGAGCATTTTGGGACAGGAATGTTCCAGTGGAAGATATGAATAAAAGAGCCTTTTGGGATCGAGCAACAAATGAGGGAAAGAGGGCATTTTGGGACAGAGCTGAGAAGAAAGCTTTTTGGGATCGTCCAGTCAATGAAAAAACTTTCCTTGCTGACAAACCTCATATTAGAACACCAAAGCTTAACTAAAATTGCTTATATTGCTATTATATTATACAACTTGTGGATTTGATAAAAAAAAAGAAGAATTTAGAGCAACATGGGTGATATTTATGCCACAAATCCGCGAAAAGTATAATACATTATAGTATGTCATTTTATATGCCATGTAATACATATCTTATTACTTATGCTACACACTTAAGATACTTCAGAACTTTTTCGTTTTGTATAATAAGTAT
>JAQGBI010000212.1:0-22279 GCA_034698325.1 Sminthurinus elegans | reverse complement strand
TAGTCCGAGTCTTGATTAACATTATGAGCTCAACATGGATAATTTTGGTAACCAATTGTAAAAGTTTTAGGGAATTGCAAATTGACTGTTTTCTACGCATAGTAAAGGGCCGTCTTAAAATGATTGTATAGACAGACACACATGATACATGTTATGTATATATACACTCATTGTGAATATGGAATATATTATATTATTATATATTATGATGCTGATATGACGTGTTGTTTATGCACAAAATATATATTTACTGATTATTTATCAACTTTTAAACAAGTGAACAAGAGGAACAAATAAGATTTTAAAAAAAGCAAAAGCCAAACATTATAATACATATATAGAAATTCTAAATACATTTTTTTGTGTGTTTAAAGATTTGTGACAACTATTTACTACTACTTCATATTCTTATTTTAAAAAATGTTTATCGTACGTCTCGTAGAATATAATAATATATTTAAACAAAATAAAGGAAATTATATATATATATATATTATATCGTATGCTTTGATTTTTGATTTATTTCCAGCTATAGAATTTCTTTTGCATTTTAAATTATTTTATTTTCGCTCTGCACATTTTTTCATTTCCATAATATACACTTTTCACCCATCAAGTGTTTTAGTTTTTAGGAAAGGCATTATGAAAAACATGGTTACGCTTTTGTTATTTGTTACATGTAATATAAGTTGTAAGTTATTAGTTACTACAGTTTATGGAGGACAAGAATTGTCATAATATGGTATTTTTATCTGTATGACATTTGACAACAAGGACTACATTTTACATCTTTTTGTTATACATTAATCAACAATGTCTTACAATAAATTATTACAAAAACTTAAATATATATAGTTCAGTTAATAGTTAATCTCTCTCATTATTGTTAGTTGTAAAATAACTTCCAGTATGGGAGCATGTAATTCCTAAGGAATTACATGTAAAAACAAAGGAATGTACCTGCTCCCATACTGGAAGTAATTTTACAACTGACAATATTACATAAATAAAAAAATCTTGGATTTGGTTACAAACGTTTGTAAAGACTCTAAGCGAAACTAAAACCTCCAAAAAGACTTTAACATACATTTGCATAATACATAATATATATTTAAACAATATTCTATATTAATAACAACAATAATACTAACAATTATTACTATCATTGTTATCCTATTAGTACCAACAAAACTATTGCAATGTGTAATATTATTACTCGTACTGAAAACATTAAATATTAAATGATTTTTAGTGGTGACTCGTGACGATGAATGTAAATACAGAAATAAAAGGTATATATATATAATAAAAGATACATAATAAAGACACTATTTTGTAGTATCTCTAAAAAAAAAACTTGAACATAAAGTCTCATTTCTACTCCCTGGAAAGTGGAAGAATGGTAGGATATTTATTTTCCTTTGACAGTGTCCCATTATCATTACGATAAGGGTATGTAGCGAGAAGTATGGGTAATTGTAATTTTATCTTTTTGTCAAAACTGCTGGGATTGATGATAAAAAATACATCATATTGTATTCTTATTAATTTGGTCTTGATGTTGGTTGGAGGTAGAGGAGGGATCATCAATGTTTCATCTATCCAATCATCGGAATGTCCAGGTTTTATTTTCCCTTTACTAAAACTTACGAGCTCTCGTTTTTCAGTGGCGACAATTTTCTCTCGAGCAAGATACTGAATTGTTTCAGTTAGAACGGCTTGTGTAGATTTTATGGCAGTTCTACTTCCGTTTTTAATTGATGCCCAAATATGAATTAACTCACCAGGGACATATCCTCCTTTATCTACAACGATTGACATTTCCCACAACAGTAATTATTTTAGTCAGTTATATTTTTCCGATATTCATATTTAAAATGTTGTGTATTATATAGACAAATTCCGAATTCACCCTTACCTAATCTCACCCTACAAAACACATTTCCGCTTGAATTGACGCAAGCCATCCCTAATTTGTGTTCTATTTCACAATGAAATGGTTTCTACAAAAAATTAAAAAAAAACATGACAAAATTCAAAATTGAAAGTACTTTTACAATCAAGATATGTTGATTTTTATTACGAGGTGTAAAAATTAAATATGCAGTAAAAAAACCCACGTGGCCCACACACGTCTACTCAGAGTGAAAGTGAAAACATTAAAGCACATACTTATTACTCGCACAGAGAAATTTTTACTTTCACTCGGCAGAACTTTCTCTTACTGCACGTGAAAGTTTGACACTTTTTTTTTCTTATTTTATTTTGCTCTCATTAAAAGAACAACAGGATAACGGAAGAAATAGTATATTGTAGTTATTGAAAAATGAATAGTACCGCTAATACTGGAGGTTCCAAATTAAGGTCGATAGGATTTAAAACAATGAATATCTGTTGATTCTTATGCACTAATCCATTAGGCTCTCTTAATGCTGAAAGTAAATAATATACATTTTTACTAATTAAAAGTTGTCTTTGTATTTGTAGAGCAGAAAAAAGTATAGTAAATATTTATTTGTCCGAAATTAAACTCAATATAGATAATAGATATCTAACCTGCTTTACAATAGAACTGTACATAGCCATGCTTTCCTAGGAAAGTTGATGGTAGTCCAAGAGGTAAACCCCTGTTCAAAATACAAATTTTGGTTTCAGTTCATTTTTATTTGACAGTTGTAGTTATTGAAAAACACACACATAAGTATTCGTATATTGTGATACTCTAACATGTGTGAATTTTGAATTTTACAAACTTACAATTTGAATGGAAATGAGTGGATTCCAGGACTCAGAAGAATAGGGCCTTGACCTAAAATATACAAAAAGCATGCGATACAATCCGATTACGTTTTACGTTTTACATTAACTTAAAACTGTCATGTATAAATTTTATCTTGTACTTTGATGAGAAATCTTAACTCTTCATTTAATGATAATGATAAAAATAATTATTATTGTATTAAATTTTAATCTTTATACTTTTTCTTCACTCAATAATATGTACAATGTATACAATAATTATTGTTATAAATATTATATTTATTGTGGCAAATTAAATGTGCATTTTATGTACCATGTACAAGTAAATATATTTTAGATTCTTTTTATAACTTTCCAAGAATTCATCATTCATTCATTCATTCATTCATTCATTATTAGTACCTCCGAGTAATCGCATTCTGAAATCAATGTAGGATTCTTTATCATAGAGCCGTTCTTGATTTCGATTCCTCGTCTTCAATTTTACTACTCCTTCTCCGACAACAGTGAAATATAAACCTGTTAAAAAAAATGAGAAAAAGAGCTCACATTAAACAATTGCCTACGCGTCCTTCACATTTCATATACTTTATACATTGTAGATTATACAGTGTGTCCTTTGAAAATTCATTCTCAAAAGTGTGGGAGTCGCATCATAATATGTAATGTATAAGTAAAAGCATAATATGCCGTTGTCTACATAACATTTTTATCTGTACCTATGTACATTTCATATTTCGTGATATATAAAATGAAAATGTATGTGTACATATTCATGTTTCATTTAATGCACATATGCTTTATGCCTTATGCCTTATGTTGCTTGTTGCTCAAGTTCGAAAACCTTGACTACTACTTTGTTTCCGTAGGTGTACGTTTTGTAGACACATGTTGTGTTGTTTTGTACTGAGTGTTGAGTGCAGCTTCCTTTTCATTTAGTTGGAAATTAGTTATGTAAACATAATATATGTGTATGTATTTAACATCCCTGTTATTGCACAAAATATATAATAATAAAGATATACATGTAGCTTGTTTCTTGTGGCATATTCATAAGTGTACAGAGCACTGCACTATTATATCCAGAATCCAGACAAACAAGCTCCTTAGGAGAATTGAGAATTCATCTTCAATCTTTACTCATTTATTATAGCTGCATTCAATTGATATTTGATAGTTTAATGTCAGAACCGTGTAACGTGTAACATGTCATTTAAAGTGGGAAATAAAAATAAAAATATGAATTTTTATTTATGGCTTTAATATTTTATAGAAAATTGAAAACTGTAAAATTCGGAGTGGGTGTCAAAAACTATGCACTTGTTTATAGATTGCACTTAGTTTGTACAACGTGCGTACTGCTAATTTTCTCTGTTCTTTGATTATCTTTAAAATGTCTAATGAGGCTTAAGATGTCAGTGTTCTTTAGCATGTTAACATCTAACATCATGTGGCATTATTATTATTTCTCCATTCTCCATTCATCCTTTTCATCTACACTCTGCACATGGCTGCACTAGATTTTTCACATGTTTTCCACATTATATGTATTCATGTATTACTATTATGAGTATGATACATGTTGCACATTGCACATACATACTATAAAAACACGTTTATGTTCTTCTCAATTGTGACGACACAAGGTCAACACCTACGCTTTGCCTATTGCCTACAACTACAAATAATAAAAGATACACAATGAAAATAAAGGGAGAAGATAGAGTTTATCCAAACTCCAAACTCTATACATTATACACACAATATATGATATGTCCAATGTCCATATTGTGTATCTTATTCATCCAACGCAGAAAATGATTTAGTATTTTTTACACAGTGTACACTGTACACTTCACAATGGGCTCAGTGTTTTACTGTTCATGACATTTTCTTCCTGTTTTGAAACTTTGCTCAAAACTCAAAAGTGCTGAATGAGATGATTAAGACACAGATTTGCAAGGCCTCTAATGTTGGAATTGGTATACTAGATAATCTTTGAAAGAAACTTTGAAGGAGTAAAGTGTGTGAGGAGTAAGAAGGGGTTCAGATGTCAGAGTTTGAGAAAAGGTACTGAGTATTGAATATTGATAGCTGCTAATGAATTATTATTGATAATTTGGTTACTACTTATTCATTTAACTTTAGAAACATTTAAAGCCTTTTTACATTTTACACCAACTCGTGTGAATTTCTGTCATGAAAAATTCCTTCTACACAAAATACAAAACACAAACAAGATATGTAAATGGTAAAAGGTTACATAATAATAAGCCAACCATAATAAAGCCATAATCCATAATATAAAAAACACAGAGAAACTCTGTGCACAAAACTTTACATGATAATTACTGGCATGTCCACTGCACGTTTAAATTGTCTCAATATTCAATATTATTATACTTTATACTATGCCCATTGTGCATATATATGAATTTTTCAAAATTGATTGCTGAGAAAGATGTCCCACTGAAAATATACTTGGTACTTGCATATTTCATATTTTAGGATGCAGTTGAGATTTGAGATTGAAGGATATACCAAATACCAAAGGGAATGCTATAAGCTATTTAATTAGTTATTTATTTATTTACTACATCATTAGTAAAAAAGCAATATTAATTTACAATTTATTTGTACAAGAGCCGTCTGAATGCAATTTTCTACTACTCATCAGACAGTACATCAACTATAATACATTCAGGTTGCAGATATATTCAAATTGGTAAAAATGTATGCACATGTATGGTATGTGACGCATAACGCATAGTATGCGTAGTGATTATACTTTAAATGGACTCTACATTATTGCTATTTACTTTCGTATTTTGTATTTTGTACTAATGGAAAAGTTTTCATATTCATATGTGCCTAAATATTTTTCATTTTATGAAACATATTATTACCACATTTCATTTCTTTACTATCATTTACTCACATCTCTCATCATGATAATGTGTGGTAACTAGTAACTAGCAATGTATGCACAATTTTGAATTTCAATTTCAGATTACAATGCTGTTACTATACTATACTTTACTATACTGTACTATGTAGAATTAGGACTACAGCTTGAACATGGAGATTGAGTTTTGAGTTCATCAGGATAATTTCAATACTCATTTCTATTTAAAATACTTGTTCAAATTCTTACATAATACTTAAAAATGAATCTGAAGCGTAGATTTTAAAGTTTTCTAAGGTTTTTTTGCATATACGTATACGTACGGTGTATTTTTTTTTTACAGATTTTTACACATGGACATGAAATTTAGTATCTATTTAAATTATCCTTAAATGCATAAAGCTGCCAGTGGAGTGTCGTAACTAAATAGTATACAGCTCACACATTATAATATAGCTACATCACCTACCGTTGTTTTCAAAAGAAACAAGAAGAGGTGATGAGTATCAAGTTTAATTTTTGGGATTTGGGATACACAATTTATCCGTCTAATACGGTATACGGTACTGTGGAATGTAGAACCGTAACAAGAATCAATCCACAATCCACACCATAATTTTTACATTTTCCATGCATATGTAATTGGTAAATATTTGATATATTTGATGGAAAATGTGCATGAAACGTCCTACAGTATTCGATATTCGACACCAATAGGAAATTATAACCATGAAAACTATCTGATTACACATATATGCATGCACATTGAACCCAGCATCAGAATCAGAATCAAAAGCCTTCCGTAAATTACCTTTTGGTTTTACTACCTGTGCACTCTGTGTACCTGTATGACGGCTGATGGCTGAGACCACTGCACATCTAGTGTTGAAATTTCAAATTCATCACACCCACACAGTTATTTTGTACCTGTACATGTGGACCATTGTGTTTGCATGTATATATATATTTTTTAAGTAAGGTATAAAGCATAAAACAATATATATGCATATATAAATTACATGGATAGATTATAAAATACCAGAAGCATGTACAATGTACAATGTACAGAATACAGAATGTGCTGGGGTGAAAAAGTATATATGGAATCAAATTTTTTACAAATAATCTATATTATACCTCCCTTTTGTTTTTAATACGTTCGGATTTCCAATTATTGTAAATTACTTTACTCGTATAATATGAACCATGCAAGAATCAAGCATGCATGTGGGAATTCGCAGAATATGAGCATAATTTACTCATGTAATACTCATGTAAATATCTATATATTATTATATTGTATTATGCACCATGTGAAACTTTGCAGTTGGTAGTTTTGATATTTTCCCGACGAATGGAAAAAGGAAATTTTGTTCTCTTATTAATTCATTTATGATACATTACATAGATATTACATATTATTCTATACCCATCATTCATGTATCTAAAATGTACAGTTACTTTCAGTTTTCAGTTACAAATTTTCTCACAGGCTACAGGCTACATACACACTACCATTACCATTACCACCACCGACCATCGAATGAAAACACTATACCGTTCATTCCTATTCCTTCAATTGATTATGAAAAAGAGTATAATGTTTTCTTTAAATAAGGAAAATGCTTATTTATTACAATACTGAATATTTTTAAAACCTGGGTTTTGTTCCGATATCTGAGATTAGAATTTTCAAAGGAAGTGAAAGATTTTATTTACAATACTTATTGTAAAATTTATCCAAAATTAAAATACGGAATAGATTTTATTTCTTTTACCTGAGAATGGTGTGTCATCCTCTAGTTCTACTAAAACTCGTCCAGTCAGAAATTGACCTGTAATTTTTTAAAGTACAGTTATTAGACAGTTTAACATGTATAGTTTCATATATATGGTGAATTATATGAGTCACGGGGTAAACATTAAAAGTAAAGATGTAATTTTAATAGAATTATTTTCAGAAACTTACCAGGCAAGTAAAGAAGACTTGGATTGTCAAATAGAATGAGAAATTTCAATAATTTTCTCGACATTTTGCACTGACTATATTATTATATAAAAAATAAGAACTCGAAATTTCTGAGCTGTTGTTTTAAAAATGTTGAAATTGGAAACAGTGTGAATAATAGATAAGTTTGTTGTTTTTTATGTAGGCATAATATCTTTTTCAACTAATAAATTTGAGATTTTGATTCAATATAACTAAATGAACACATTAGTTGTAATCAATTTCTGATTTCCGATACTGTTTACTTTGTGTTGAAGTATGAAATATGAAATGTATAACATCCGTAAACATATTACAATTTAAACACAAGCACAGTTATCCAAATCCAAAACTTGAAATCTTTACAACATAACTTTTAAATGTAATATAACTCACAACAAATATATTTAGCCCAAGAATAGTTTTAGCAGGTGGAAGATGGACACGTGTCAACAAAATTTGATACTTTTATTTTATTCCAGTTTAATTCCAAGCAGTATACACTTGTTTTGTCTCACAACTCACTAAACTAATATTTTGATGATTTTTTTTATCCTTGATCCTTTTTAAATACGTAAATAGATGAGATTATGTTGAGGTTTTTTTATTTTATTTGATAAAACAATGTAAAACTTGGATTTAGAAAATACAAGTATAAATATACAAAACTGTAGTCACACTTAAGATTATAAACCACTTACATGATATTATCCATAAAGATAAATTATTGCGATTGATATTTAAATGATCAAATCATATATAACAATAATAATAAAGTACAGGAAAATTTACAACACCACTTGTTCACTCTTCACTGTGTGTTCACTCATCTTATTTCCGTTGTGTAATAAAAAAAGAAGAGGAATAAAAAATAAAATAAAATAAAAATTAAAGCATTTGGTCGATGGACATTGGACACTGAAACCACCTTATTAAAAAATGAATAAACCTTCGCCCATTCCACAAAAGGCAATCCCCTATTTTACTACTTTCACTTTCCGTCGTCTCAAAGGCCACTACGACTACCGATTATATACATCTATGTATAAGAAGAAGACACAGGGGATTCACAACAATATTATATAACTAATATTCCTAGACATACTAATATAATTGTAATAGCCTAGAGCAATACTGATGAGAGTATAAAGCATAATACATATTATAGGTATACATACAAAAAAAAATACCTTTTTATTGTTATATATAGTCGAGAGGGTTGAAGTCCGGAGGCAACAAAGGAAAAAAAAGGGTTAAAATTCCTTTTCAGTTCGACTGACTAGACTGACAGCCATGGGACATCCTTGACAATTGTTGATGTTTCGTTGTCAATGACTGGGGATAGAGGACGTATGCCGTATTTTATCAAGTCTTGAAAAATTTCAAAGAATTACGCGTCCCATTCGCAGGATACTGCGGGCTGCCGTTTTAGCGCAAGGAAATCTCTTGGTAAACTCTATGGCTTCTGAATTAGATGTCCTTGGAAGGAAAACCATAGAGTTTGTATGGGACTTCTGGCAACCTAGGCGACTGTTTTTCTCGCTTCTGCGTGTGTCTGTATACTATGTTTTTGTGTTCTTTTACACACATTTGTGTTTTGAGACTCTCAGTTAGATTTTTCCATTCAAGTTCGAATGTGTGCATTCTCAATTCTCATTACACTATCAATATACTACTGCTACTACTACTACTACTACTTCTAAGTACGTATGTATTCGTCATTAAGGATCAAGAAAAATACCCAAAGCGGATACATATTTTATATAGTTAAGTTTTTGTTGTTTCGTTGAGAAAAATAATCATTTGGAGTGACAGTTTTTTTTACTACATCTTTAGTAATATTAAGTGTTGTTGTTGAGAATGTGCTTTTTTTCCCTGACATCTTGAATACATACAAAAGAAAATATACAAGATATACACATGAAAGAAGAAAAATACGATTGTTTATGTAATTTCTGGAGAAAACAGAATCTTTTTTTCCATCACGTGTAAAAAAAAATACTAAAAAATAATAGTAATAGTAAATACAAATACTATATTTATACAATAAAAACTATGTGTGTGCCCATACATCATACATTCATACATGTACACAGTAAGGAGAAGAAATCAAAATATCATCATAAATTGATTGATTGATTGAAACATAAATAAAATATCTCCTACAACTACATAATATCTCAAAAGGAAGAGAAAAAACTAAAGTGTCAGTGTTGATGTATAATTAAAGAGATAATAATAATAATATAAATACTAAAGTAAATATATATACACAAACAAGAGGTTGTATTTTTAGTTTCTAAATACATACATAAAAAAAAAAAGTATTTACCTACAAGATCTATACAAGAATACAAACAAACTGTGAGGAGTGAAAACAAATGTTCTTCTTCTATACATTCAAATAAAAAAGAAGCATTGTTTTATTATATCAATGTGTTTAAAAGATCCATTGTGTGTGACACATGTTTTTTTTTTACTGTGGCCAGTAATTATTATTATTATTGATCATTGATTTAACACAACTACGCAACAGTTGTAATTGATAAGAAAAACACACACACACACACTAAAGACTTCACACGGAATGTCAACATTTTTTATAGCAAAATGGATAATTGTGCGTAAGTATATTTACTACTACGTTTATAACGTATAATATTATACAAATGAATGTAAAGAAATTGATACTTGTGTAATTTCTTCAATATATTATAGAAACACACTAATATAAACATTGAATAAAACGTAAATGAGGATCTTTTGGTCAAAAAAATCCACAAGAATTCTAAAAAACATTCAAGATTCAACAGTGCAGCTGGGTTTTTTTGTATGGAAAATCTAAATAAAAATATTCCAAAATTATTTTGTACCGTGTGTTTGATGCACAATAATCAAAATATATTATATAATTACTCAAAAAGAAAAGTGGCTGCATAAATAATATATATATATTCTCTATATATTCAACAATTTAGTGCTTTTCTACGTAGTATCTTCTGTTTTTTTGTTATAATATATTCGGTGGATCAAAAAGAAGTATATAATATTATACAGATTCTATTTATTATTTTGGATACAAGATCAACACATCGGCAGAGTACACATATAATATAATAAAATATCTTCCCATCTTGCAATTTTATCAGTTTCATTTTTTTTGTATAAATAAAATTCAAGGGGAAAAGTAAAGGTATACCTATATACATACAATAGTGTTTCGTGAAATATCTAATCAAAATATAATAAATATATGAATCAGAGGTGTGTATACATTCTGTTCAACCAAAACAATATTGTAAAAAAAAGACGATCCGAAAAGTTTAGTGTCAACAAAATGAATTGTTCCAAACTGACATTAACATTTGTTTTACTAAAATTGGACTACTAAAAATATCGTCGTCTTTTTCTTCGTCTTTGGAAACGGGGATTTCAACAAAAAAAAAAATACAAGGAAAATAACCACAAAACGTCAAAATGGATCTGTTGTATTCCCTTTGTATTTATAATAGAAAATAAGTGTTATCAGTGAGAAATAAAAATCCAAAAAATGAAGAAGAAAGTGAGTTAAAAAGCCGATCGGGTTTTTTCCAAAAGTGTCCATATTATATATATACATACTTCATAATATATATTGTTTATTGATGAATGAATGAATAGTATTCAATAATACAAAAGAGCGAAAGAAATATATTAGATATATTGACAGCAAAAAAGAAAGAAAGAAAGAAAATTTGTGGTGTTTGATTGATCCTATAATATATGATCTCATGTTATCATTTTGAAAAAATCAATTGTTTCTACTTGCAATTTCCATAATCCTCCAACTTTTTTTTGGAATGATTCGCCGACAAAGAATATCATAACTGCTTAAGGTAAATAAATCTCTTATATCCTTAACCTTCTTTTTTTTTAAAAAAAATATATTTTGCATCTATATATTGGATATACAATATGTATAAATATTATATCCACTCGTGTGTGTTTGTTATAAATAAAGAAAAGAAGAAGCTCCTTGTTTTTTTTTCTCTTTTCTTTTCAACTTTTTGTTTCATTTCAGAATGTATTTTTTTACATTTTTTTAAATGGTGTTATTGAACGACTTAATACACAAAGTATAAATAATAATAGCATACTTTATTCCAACATAAATATATAGAACACACAGAATATTCTCATACTTGAATATAGAGGATTTATGTATAAAAATATATTATATTAGATGAACACATAAAATACGTGTCTATAGATGATGTTAAAATATTTGTGAGCATGTTGAAGTTGTGAGTATTATAAAAAAAAGGAGAGTATACATAATATTATTCTATTATATTATATTCCATGTATATTCTTGCTTTTTTTAATACTACTAAACACTAACTACTACTACTACTACTGTTTACTGTTTACCGTCCTCTGTATAACCAAAAATACATAATAGTACTTTGCCTTATCTTCTTCATTCATTGATGAGAGAGCACTACTCTATTAGTTATTAGTGCACTCCAAACTCCAACATTGAAAATACTCGGTTTTCTTTATACGTATAAATACATAGGGTGTGCATATCTACATGTGTATGTTGTTATTCAATTAAATCCGTCAATAACATGTATTGTATAAAAATATATGTATATACATAGATATGCGAATAGACTGCAGACTTCTGGATGGTTTGGTTTGGCTGGGGAATGGCAAATGATCCTTGTGTACATGATGCTTTGAAAAAAAAAGTATATCAAATGTTCGTTACATCCTCTTGTCTACTGATTTGAATATAATATATATGTACATACATTCATACACGTACATATAAAATTTATGTATAATATATACAGTGTGTGCATTATTATTATGTAGTATTTATTTTTAGCTTTAGCATAGTGTGTGTGTGTGTATGTGGAAGAGTGAATAGTTAGCAGTTAGAAATTGTATGTGTAGTTGAAACTGTATTATTTTGAACTATAGTGTAAAAAAAAAAACCTAAACTAGACGACAGTCTGTTGCTACGTTTCATTCATTCATCTGTGCATTCATTCATTGTGAATTTGTTTTTTTTTTTTTTACTCCAACAGAAACTATACACAATATCTATTACTGAGTGATTGAATCTGCTTTTCCTAATAGGTACATTATAACAGATGTCAAATGTACACATGCATAAAGTATTACATAGATAATATTAAATATTATACATTATTATACTATAATATGGTATATATAGACTCTGAAAAACATATTATGTATACTTTTATAGCATTCACATGACACTGATAAATAAATGACATGCACGTTGCATGAACTATTCACTAACTACATACATATTATGCATACATAGAGATATACACATACTTGTTAAACTAAATAAGTTATTAGTTATGACACATAGCTGCTAAGTATAATAATAATATAGTTATAGTTAAATATTTATAAAATAATTAAAAGGACATACATAATACATATATACGTGTATGTAAAAGCAAAAAAAAATATGTTAGGTAGATAAATTTATGTTTATTTAAATATAATATAATGTGTATTTGCTCATTGTTCGGTTGTATATAGTTGGTAGTTGGATGGATGGAAGTGGATGTTTTCGTATTCGAGTATTTTGTTTACATTTCTATAGAAAGCTCTATTTGTAGGTGTATATATTTGAAGGTGGTGAAAAGGTGTATATCTACATGTACTTATAATATTATGTGTATATATAGTTTTTATTCATCCATACAGTAAATAATAAATTGTGTGTGACGTCTGTAACTGCAATATGACATTTATCTTATATATTTACTATATGTGTGTATAAATGTAAATATATTTATACATATGTACACAATTGTCATATATATTTCAAACTTGTAACTATTTATAATATATCAAGTATCATAAATACCAGTCTGTAACAACATGAAAAAGGATTCACAAGAGTTCCAGAACGTCATTCTGGATTTCAGTAGGTTTTCAGTATGTGGGTATCAAATTTTGTTGTTTGCAAAAGTTTAGACGAGTCTGCGAACAATAGGACCATATTGTAGGAAATATTGTGTTATTTATAGATAACGGTAAAGGAATTGCCCAGAATCCTTGTACTTTGTTTGTTTTTTTGTGGAATTGTATTAATTATTATTATTACGAAATAATTTTTTACAATTACAAAACCATTTCGGTATTGATATATATACAGTATTGAAGTTAGTGATATGATTATATTATTATCATTATTATTATTATAGTACCATATTAATTTGCATAATATTTTAAACCTTTAATAATAATAATAATAATAATAATAATAATAACCTACGTCAGCAATTTTAAAAGAGCTCTCATTTATATATGCTCAAAAACTCAAAACATCCTATATTATAGATTATAGACAACATATTTATTTATTTTGTTCCTTTTCAAACATGTATTGAATATAATATAGAGAAACAAAATAACCATTACATAAACTCCTTCTCTGAATTATCAATAATATAGTCAAGTATTTACCAATACCGATACCAATTGGTAGTATAATATATATAAAGGACACTTAAGTATTCTTTTAGTGCTTTGTATACTTATTCTGTATCTACTATCTACGTAAAATGTAAAATACTGAATAGTCACATAAAAAGAAAAGAAATGTATGTACACATTGTACACTGTACACTCTACTTTGTTTGAGGTTACTTCCATCAACTTTGTTGTATTGAAATAGGGCATTGGACGCTGGGATAGGTAATGTCCTGACTTTGAAAAATTCATTGAAATTCCACAAGAGACAATATAATGCTGTTATCGAGTGCAATGTTTTTATAGTGTGATGAACTGTCTAGCTTCAAACTGGTAGTAACAGCAGTCTGATAGGGAAACAGGGTAAATCATGTGTTTAGTCTGGTATTCCTCCTCCTCTACCACTACTACTACTACTACTACTTTTTTGCAATAGAAAGATGAGGATATATTATATGTACTACAAACTACATGCAAATATGTATTGACTCGTATATATATTTTTTGTACTTGAGTGTTTTAATGACAAAATATGTACACTGTTGGAAGTAAATCTCGATTGGTCCATAGACCTTTTCTCTCTCTCTCTCTCTTTCTGTCTGTCTTTACTCAGATCACAAGTGTTAACTTTAGTACAAGCTTTATGACAAAACCGTGGGTGTCTATTACTTAACGTCTATACACTCAAACACTTACATATGACTTAAAAGACGGCTAGACGGATCCAAGTTGAAAATGTAACATTGCAGTTTGCAACGTCTGCAGCTCCAAAAAAAAAGAAAGAAAGAAAGAAAGAATGCCTTTGACTCTCCATGGGTCAAAAACTTGTGTGTATAAAAGAGAGAGAGACGTTTTATTGTACACATGTCTAAATGCCTTGGTCGGGGTTGTAGTTTTAGTTGTATAGTTGCATATATATATATGACCAGGAATTCAACAAGAACCATAGATAGTCATGCTTCATTTTATATGCACGTGTATTTTGCACAAGTATATAAAATAAAAATACAAGATGTATTATGTATGGATACATACATACATACATACATACATCATATTATAGTAATCATATCCGCTTCCTCCAACACATGTACATAAAACATAAATCCGACGTGAATAGAGTGAAGAGATCTACACAGACTCTTGAACGGAGAGCGTACAAATTTTATGTATAGATATATACTTTTGTAGCTTTAACAAACAAATGGTTACGTGTGAGTTATAAATATAGAGTCCTCAATATGTATACTCCGTACATTAGGATAAATTATATACTTTATATTGCAAAAAATATATATATACATATATATGAATATGCTACAACATTAAAAAACATGGGTTTATTTCATTATGCATTCCATTGTGATTAACTAGACACTAGACGTATCATGTGTGTGTGTATATAGCTCCCACCGTCGAAAAAACGTTCATAGAAACATAAATGACGCAGATTCGACAAACAAAGAAGACAAGTTTTGCATATTATAGGATACACATGTTTTGTAATGCATGCATGCATGTATACATAGTACATAGGTACATGTATTTATGTTTGTACATAATATAACATATACCTATACATGTGTAAAAACATTTTTATTTGCAAATATGGCTGGGCTTTTGTTTGTTTGTTGTTGCGAATTCACGCTCGGTTAAGAGAAGGAGTATAGAGTATATATGCTAGACAGTATAAAATGAATATGCAATGTGTTTACATGTATGTGTTGTGCATATATTATATTTTATAGTGATGCTTCATGTCCTATGTCTATAGTCACATTTATAATTTTAAGATCAGGATGTTGAGGTTTTGCTTGCAAACTACAAACTATGTAATATGTTCGACGTAGTTGAGTAGAGAGTATAGTATAATATAATATAGTATAGTAAATCTATGAGTAACTTTACACGAGTTTGGGATGGCGAACAATAGAATCGTAAAAGATAAGATAAGATGTCTTTTAGTGTAGGTCAGTGGCCGATCTCTTATCTCTGTGAATCTCTCTCTCCTATATAGATGTATGTATATATACATAATATAATATGAGATGTGCAAAAATGTATTGAATGGCTGACATGCCATACATATATATGAGAAAAGTATTCTTGAGTCCACATCTTTTGAGTACTTGCAAACTTGGTGTTGGTGCTCTGAAAAAGCCTCCTCATGCTATGACGTTGATTCGTATTTCTTTCACTATTTTTTCTCAAGTTTTTTGTTGTCTGTTGTCTGTTACCGACCACCTTTGGAATTGATACATGTATACATATATGTATATATGCTTAGTTTTTAGTTGTAACTGACGAAATTCCTATCTTCCTTGAACTTGAACGCATACTTTTACTTTATCACAATACCTCACGTTTACCTGTGCAGTGTGCACTGTGTACCTTTCATGTTTATACATTTTGGAGGGAAAATGCGCCTTGTAAAGTTGTATCTTGTTCTTTGTACGTTTTAAGTTGGTCATAATCATCAGTACTTGACGCAGATATTTAATTGACTTTTAAAATTGTGAAATTATTGTAAAGGTCAGTGTAATGGATTTCTTGTTGAATTTTTAAGCGTATTCCATTTTTTCATGTCATTCAATGTTACTTTCCAAAAGTTTGTTTTTTGTTTGAAGTTTTTTTTTTTTAAAAAAAAGAAAGCATTTTACGAGCAACAACAACAACTAAAAAACAAATACGTAAAAAGTTCATGATAATGGGCTAAAGTGGAATGATGTGAATGAATACAAAATATTTAAGAAAAATAAAGGGAATACCTATACCTACTACGTACTATTTTTATAGAATACGTGAACCATAACATGAGTAACATAGGATGACTTATGAATGATCCTACACGTTACACGTTAGGCATTACATACTGAGCGGACATGACGCACAGATACACTAGACTTGTTACACCGTTATCAACTGACGTCAGAAACAGAAAAGAAGGGTAATGGATTTTGTTGAATTTTCGGATATAATGATTAACTATACATTATCTTGCACTTCTTGCAGTTCACACTTGTCTAAAGAGTATAATTTAAAATAATATTCTTCCTTGATTTTGAGAACATAAAATGATGCTAGATTCATAATATAAATTGTGTATTCTACAGTATTGAAAAACTGTGTCCAACATTTGTGTATACTATTGAGTATAGACTATAGGATTCTTACTTTTACTCGTGTACAAGTTTGAAACTAAAACTGAAAAACTTGAATTCCCATAAACACATGTACATGATTACAAGGATGCAAGGTAAAATGTAAAAGTAAAAGGAGAGGAAAGGGAGGTGTTTTGAATGAAGTTGGATACACATAAATAATGTGCTTACATTGTACACAAACGTAATATTTGTGTATATAAAAACTGATGGAAACGATCAATGGAAGCGCACATTCTGGATATATATAATATTATTGAATTGAATTGTAGAAAGAAAAAAGAAGAAGCAAAAGAACATTTGAAGGGTACTTGCACTTTTCCCCATCTTCTAACCTATAAATTTATCGAAGACTAAAATGGAGAATGAGCAACAGAGGTACAAATATAGAATCTGTATACACACCGACTTGTGTCGCTACACAAAGATGTAATACGTACCAGAATTCAGAAGGGAAAAGTTTAGCCATTAGACAAAATCTAAATTGTAATCTGTATGTTATACATACTTCCTTACACATATTGTGATTTACACGTACCGAAATTATATTATATTAGTATATCATACAAGTTAATATTTAGAATTTAGATAGAATGATGTTGAGAGACAGTTGGAGTCAGAGAGAGATGAGTTTAGTAAGAAATCCAAAAGGAAAAAAAAAGGTTGCCATGTACATAATAATATTATGTGTAAACTATGAACACAGTAAATGTATGTATTTCATAGTAGAGTACAAGAATGCAGGGCAACGGGAAAAGAAAACGAGGAAGAAGAAGGAGAAGAAAACGAAAGGTAGTAGGTTAAAAGAAACAAGAAATATTTCATTTTTGATCCTTTTATATTATTATAGGCATATGTATGTGAGATGTGAGGTTAAGGTTGTTCTTGTTATGTATTGGTAAAGGTCTCATTGATTTTCATGTTGGTCTAGGTAAGGAAGGAAGCAGTACTACGAAATGTAGAACATAAACATAAATATATATGTATATATAGGTGAACATTGAAAAACAAATCTATGAAACTATGTACACTTGATGCTTATGGACATACATAAGTACGTATGCTTGCGTTTGTCAAAATCAGAGTATACTCGACATTTTTAGTTGAATGGTGAAAAAAAAATTTATCTTTCTGTACTTTCTATACTTTCTACAAAGAAAGAATTATGTACATAAGCTGGAAAAGAAGGTATACATTGTAATATCTAATATAGAAGAGGAAGATGGAGAAGACATCGGGTGTGGTATATATTCACAAGGTGTGAGTCTCGTTTCAATTCAATTCAATTCGATTGAGACGTGAAGTAATAAGACATGTAAGAGTTATGGGTCAAACGACTAAAGAACGATCTAAACAAACTCCAGCTGCACAGAAATCCGACGGTTTTTTTTCTTCATCATATCATCTGTTGCTCTGAGCATTGTTGTTAGTGTGGGTACATGTAGGCAAGATTTTCAAAAGATTTTCAGTAACAGATATTATATAATATATATAGCATATAATAATAGAATGGTGTAACGTGCATATAAATAAAATTATGTGTTTAGTTTATTACATATTGAAAGTCTACAAAATTTAGGATTTAGGATGCTATATTTAAATACTATTCTCGTGATTATGGTTAAGGATGGAAAAGGTTTGTTAAAACTAGTTTATCCATAAATAATAATATAGTTGCTTGTACACTTATAAATATATTTACTAGTAAAACAACCTCAACTCTTTGTATTTATAGTTAAATAAATCAGAAACAATATAATTATTATTATTGTTGGTACATTGTAGTAAACAAGGCAGCAAGGGAGGATTTTTATCGATAATCGACAGAGCTGTAAAATATGTGTAAATTTTATTCAGCATTATTCAGGAGCAACTAAATGGATTGCAACTTCAAATGTTGACTCGAACGAGTATTTTGTTTTTCTTGTTTTGCTCGTTTAAAATGAAATACCAAGAATTGGTTATTTGGAAGAAGGTCATACTCATATTTAGTTGGAGTTTGGACTATAGAAAAATATATAAATTGTCACGCGCTAAGAAAGAAAGAAAGAAAGAAAAAAAATTGAATTCTTTCTTCAGTTTCCAAGAAGGTAATAGTTGTTTTTACTGTACTATTTTTTTTTTTTTTGAAAAAACTTTAGAAGATAGAAAAATTCTGTTATCCAATTGAGCTTTGGTGTTGTTGTTTGTTATTGTGTATATATGTATATTTATGCCTATACATACTACATAGTACATGCATATTATGTATGTATGTATGCATTCTATGCGTGTACATGACCCTTCTATGAGCCGAAGAGGAAATTATTATTTGTACTTTTGTTTTGACTATGTTCTTACAATATACAGTATACATGCAGTGAATGAGTGTATAAAATATATGCACATGCATACATACACATGTATATATATGTATATTTATGCAAGATGGATATTTGTATGTACATAATATGTCTCAGCATATAATAATATGTATATCTGTCTCCTCCATAATAAATACCGAATATGTATGAAAATAATATGTAATATGCGTACAAGAACTTTGTAAACTTTTTTTTTATTTTACAAAGTTTGTAACCTTCATCAATGCTTGTTGAGTTGGTTCTTCTTCTGCTTGTTGATGGTGATGCAAACGTTGTGAGTTGTGAGTAAATGCTGATTATCTAAAGAACTCTATACTGTATAGGACAAGGAGTCGAAGGAGAGCAGCGTAACGAAAATGAAATAATATTATACACGTCTATATACACATCTTTTTGAACGATGAGATGGGAGAAGATTTTTTCATTGCGTAGGTTTAGGTAAGGTAGGTAAACTGGATTAGATGGGACCTTCAAAAGTACCTTTACCTCGAAGCTCGAAGCTTTCGGTTATATCTTATGCATATATGGATACATATTATATTCCATTTGATATATATGCATATTCGTGTTTACGATATTTCTCTACCTACGTTTACTACTACTACTTTTTCTTCCTGTACCGTCTATCGTCTATGTATAGAGTATATATAGAGAATAGAGAACGAAATATTATGGAGATGGAGAAGCTTGTTTACTAGACTAAACCTCAGACGGTGTATGTATATGTATACAAGGGGGAAAAAATTTCTTCCACAAAGGTGACATGTTCTATTGAATGAGAATGAAGCTTGTGTGCTGTATGCTCTATGTTCTATGTAGAAAGAGATGGAGAGTTGTTGATGATGCCCCATTTTGGATGTAAATAGTACAGTACTAGTTGATTTTTTCTTCAAATATACATAATACATATACATATTATATTAAAAGGAGCTAATGCATTAAATATTTTTTGGCAGACTATAGATACTGGCTCATTGTTTGTAAATCACATGTATCCATTCATCTTTCATTTTATTAATCCAACTGTCTAAAAACGAGAGAGAAAGAGAGGCGAGATGATGCTTTGCTATGTAAATAGTAAATATGTTCATAATTCATGTACACATATTATTATAATAATGTAACAGAAAAAGATTTTAAATTTCAAATGAAATTTATTCGCTAAAATATTCCCTTTATTAAAATATAAATTCCAACATTCATATTACTATAATCTATCATGTTTAGACTTGATTTAGTCATAAAATAAGATAAATATCATAATTTATAATATACAAGTTAATTTAGTTAATGCATTTTTATTTTAGTGCAATAAACATGTAGGTTTATTTGTTTCTGTGTACTACAGCTACAACCACAGCTACAGTGGTCTAGCAAAATAAAGAACTGGAAATTTCTGGATAAATGTAGTTTAGAACGTGACTAAAACAAATCTACAATATGTGACTTGAGACTTGTGACTTGTACTAGTTCAATTAATAACCCTGCTTAGAATTGTAGCAAACACAGTGAGCAAGTAGGTTTACGTATTGTTTTATATATTATTATACATATATACATGCTATGCTAATAGTTAACGTGATACACAAAGTATAATATTGAAGAACATTGAATGTGTCTAATAATGGCTGTTTGTCTGCCAACTCCATCCATACTCTGTACAGAAAAGATGCATGGTAATATTGTACATTTGAATATTTAGTATAGAGTGTAGTATTTTATACAATATGATTATATTATATAGGTATATTATATTCATTATACATGTCTGTAGTCTGTAGAGCTGCTTATTTACATAGTGTGGACAGAAGGTATTTACCCAAGGTATCTTCTCAATCATGTGGTTTGAATAACGAAGTGTGTGTGCATGCAAAAACTGTCTAGTTTCATTACTCTAGACTCCTTGATCTTGGCTTGGCTGTATAAATTATATTATAGTATATGCGCAATACATGTAGTATACATACAAACTTTGTGAAGGATACATGTGTATATAATTATAAATTGAGACAGAATGAATACTCTACTCCTGTTATTTTTTTCTCTTTGACATCGTTTGTATGGCATAAATACTCAGCCGTTTATGTATAGTACTATAGTACATGTATAGACTAATGTGCTCCAGAACAGAATTTTATAATATAATATTTCCCGACTTCTATAACAAATTATAAGAAATGTACTTGGTATTTGAATATTTTTATAGTTGAAGTAAAACTGACATTTGTATATATATATATATATATATACATATTTATTTATATCCATTTGATTGACACCCTATTTATCTATAAGTACTATTAAATGTTAAATACATTGTTTTAAAGCACAAAAAAAAAATGTTGAAATCATAAAGAGTTCTTTTCTATACATCCATCAAAGTATGTGTTTAAGAAATTCCTGACTATTCTCCTTTGCTATCTCCTATCTGCAGACAAACAAACAAACAAACATTTTTCCTAATGTTACAACTGCAAGTGTCTGTCGTAATAGTCTGGCGGATTTTTCCTTGGCTCGTGTACCAAAGTATAAAGACTTCCTAATCTCTTTCTGCCATTTTAAAATGTGTGCAAGATGAACGTGTGATGGTATGAAGTAT
>JAQGBI010000211.1:0-22372 GCA_034698325.1 Sminthurinus elegans | reverse complement strand
GCGTCTTTTCTCGAACAAACTCAAAAACTTCCAAAAGTATTTTCCACGAGACTCGTCTGTTTCTGCTGGCTCCTTTTCTGCCTCAATATTGGAACTGTTTATAAGTCCAAATATTTTTCCCTCCTCACTTTTCCTCTGATGGAGAAAGTTCCAGAAAGTTTTGAAGAACTTTCCCTTTCTACAAAATATCGAAAAGGTCTTCAATATTTCGCAGGAGCAGCTTTTTATTTCCTCAAGACATCCAAAAATCCAACGTATGTAAAAATAATGAAGGAAATGGCTTTAGTCCCAGGTCAAACGGAGTGTTATGCAAAAACTATGGAAGGTTATTATGCTTGTATTGCTTGGAAAGCTTCTGCTGAATATGCCATTAATAGCAATTTTACTGATGAGCATGGAAGCAGTTTGTTGACCATGTCAAAAAGTGAGGCTTTTACAAGCCCTTTGGCTATAGCTGTGCGAAAGCGTGAAGACTATTTGGAAAAAATTAATATGTTTATTGGTGGGGCACTTCAGGGTTATTTAATGGAGACTTGGATAAGAAATGACATGAAGAATGTCAGATCAAGGAGAATCAAGTGGCAAAAGGAGCAGCAAAATTTGAATCAACAAGGAATTAAGAGTAATAACAACTCAGTGTCCAACGATCAAACAACGTCAACAGGAAGCAGCAAAAGTAAAACTTCAGTTGTAGCACTATCTTTGAAACATCTAACTGGGTCATTTTTCGTCCTTGTTTTCGGTCTTTTCATGTCTGCTGTCACATTTTCTGCAGAGTCGTTCAAAAGTTTTTGGTATTTGTGGAAAAATTTCAAGAATTTTTTTACAAACCAACATTATAATAAGTAGCGGTTTTTTGCTGTTTTTCCGGACACCTCCGATTTCGATGAAACCCATACCAATCGAAAGAGCGCATTAAACTTAGTCGAAAACATGCTTAGCCGGGCAAGGATCCGCACATTTGGAGCCTCAGGGCATCAAAAACCGCGGAGCTAAAACAGCATGATTTTTACATTTTTCTTTTATGCAACTGTATTCTACTGTATGAAAGATCTTATTTTTGGGAATTTCTCAAAATTTTCAAAATTTCTCAAAATTTTCAAAATTTCTCAAAATTTTCAAAATTTCTCAAAATTTTCAAAATTTCTCAAAATTTTCGAAATTTCCAAAATTTTCGAAAGTTCCAAAATTTTGGAAATTTTCAAAATTTTGCAGATTTTCTAAAGACTTTGAAATAAAAACTATTTATTGCCTTTTGCTTAGCAGTGCACTATGAAATATGCACTGAGCTTTCACTGATACAGTAATCCATTAAACTTTGATTTTAACAAAATACTAGTGGAGTTGAAGTCTGTGATGTGCTTTTTCGAATGGCGAATTTCTGATTTCGGAGAAGCAGTTTTCTCACATTACGTCCACGGTCAAGAATCTCCGCGCCGCACTTGTTTAAACTATAACATTAAAGTGTCAAATGTCTACCGCTATTGTATTGTAAAAAATATTTTATACGGCGCCCAACTCATGATAATGATATTGAATAATATGTTAATTTATATAAGAATTAAAAAAGTATACATATACATTTACTTTTCATGTTGCTAAGGTTTCAAGCTTTGAATTTTTTTTGTTTATTTCTCTAAAATAAAACAAGCATATTTTTTTTTATTGTAGAATTATATACTTCGTGCTTCATGCGATGTGTGTGGCTCAAAGGAGTTTTCCACGGAATTAAAATTTTAGTCCGGAGTCTGGAGTCACTTTGATTTTTGATTGGATTGCTTTTTTAGGAGTTTTTTTGTGATTCTTGATGACAGTAAGGATGAATAATGATGGTCGACTAATTCCAGAAAAAAAGGATGTCAATTAAAATTTCAGGCTATTTTTTTTTATTGTAATTGATTTAGAGATGTAAAACACTGTTCAGGTTTTAGGTTTTAAAATTGTTATTAGTTATTCATATTTGCTAAAAAAAAGTCATGTAGTCCTTTGTCTTTGGATTTTGTGTAACATTTCATCAATTAATGAGCCCTAAAAATGGGGGGTGAGAGTCAAGAGACAAGAGAAAAACCATCGGATGATCATGAAGGTGTATTTCCGTAAGTATTTCATTGTGACAGCTCCAGTAGATTTTGTGAATTTGAATTATTATTATTTTGGGACTTTTTTCTACAAAATACAAAACTAATCATATCTATCTTTTTAAATTTTGACAGGAGTTACTACGAACGTCGTTTAGTTATAGATTCAACCCAATTTCAAATTACACCAAATGGAGGAGGTGGGGATTGTCTTTTTAAAGCAATAGCTCAAGCTGTTTCTGAGGAGGGGGATGAGACTCAACACATGCAGATTCGTTTTCAAATTGTTGATTACATAGTACATCACGTGTGGGAGAAACTAAAGGATTCCATTGAGATTCAGCACATTTATGGAAATGCAGATTTGACTGATGAGTGGATGACGGATCCAGTAAAAGCATATACAGAATATATGAATCAATCTGGAACTTTGGGTTCTTTCATTGAACTCACTGCAGCTGCTGAACTCCTTCAATTTAATTTTGCATCCATTCAAGAATATTCAAAAGATGTCAAAACATATCGAGTTGAAAATTTCTCCAGTCAAAGTTTTGCAGATCGACCAATTTTCCATTTCCTCTTTACCGGGGATTATGAAAGTGGACATTGGGAGCATTTACATGTTTTATGTGGGTGAGTTTCTAAAATTTATGTATGGTGTATGAAATTTAAAATAAAAACGGGCAAAATAATTATAATAAATAATAATTAATAATAATAATATTTTTCAGAAATTTATTAGTGGATGGCACGTATTCAGGAAGTTTGTACGTAGTAATAGATGGCGTTCAGACCTCTCTGGAAGATTGGTACTTTGTCCACTCATTATAATTTTCATGTATTTCTTCATATTTGTAGCAATAGGAAAATTTTCCTCACATTTAATTTTATTGGACTATTTTTTTTCTTTTTTTTTGTGCAGGATGAATGAAATGGAAGAAAAGTATCGACGATCGGAAAATAGTGGGAAAAGTAAACAAAGTGACACGGGAAGTGAGCAGAGTGACTCCTGTGATGAATCGAATCCATCCAATCCAGACGGTGATACATCAGATGGACGTGGACATGAACATGGACATGGACATGGAAAAGATTCAAATACAGCTTCCGGTTCTGGTTCCGGTCAACACCGGACCGGTCGAAATTCCCATCCAAATCGTCGTCACCATAACTCCACTGATGGATCCACAACCTACGAAGAACAAAATATTCTTGAAGATCCTTACAAATCCGATTTTGAATCCAAATCCAAACATAATCTAGATTCGGATGATGATAATGAAAAGGCTGTGGATAATTTTGGTACAGCCACAACAACTACAACTACGGACAATGAGACTGAGGGATCTGACGAAGATGAGAATGAAGAAGAAGGAGAAGAAATAGTTGAAGAGGAGGAAGAAGAGCAGGAAAAGAAAAAACTAATGGATTTTAATACTCCACCTTGGGAATTACAAAGGAAAAAATCCACTAGTTATTTTCAAATTGATGTTCCAAATGCAAATACACAAGAGGATGATCTTTTACTACTGTCTGGATTACAACCAAATAGACCAGAGAATAAATCCAAGTAAATGACAATTCACAATAACAAGTTGGGTCAACTACTTTCCATTTTCCATTTTCCATACCATCTGTAAATTGTAAACTGACAATGTTATCAGCATGATTTATAATTTTCGTAACTTTTTGGCTTTTATTTTAATCAATTTTTTTTCCAATTTCAAATTTGGGTTTCAGATTATTGAGCTACAAAAGTAAATCAAGTACAATTGACTCTGACAAGAAAAAAGGATGTTTTAGATCTTTAGTTTCCTATGTTTCTTCCATGTTGCGTTGACCTTTGACAAAAGTCCAGTGTCCAGTGCAGTGGCAAGTTAACTGTGAAGAGAGATTTTTACAGTAACAAAAAAAACTAATGTGGTTGTTGTGTGAGTGCTACTTTTATCTTATACTAATCACTAATCATAAATAATAATAATGATATCATTCAAGTTACTGATGGATATCAGTGGGTTGTCAATTTTATCCTTGGAAATTTACAAAAAATCGTATAGAATCTAAACTCCATTATTTATACATTGTACATATTATGAAATGTTTGAAAAAAGTTTCTTTTTACTTTTTTAAATAAATACTTTTTAATTTTTCAAGACAAGTTTTTAAATGTCAAGTAGCCAGACTCAAAGTTGGAAATTCATTGATTGACATATTGTTCTCACGTGAAACGTGGAAAAATTGCGTAAAACGTGAGCACTGAGCACCGGATTTGACGTCAGGTTTTCAAGTAGCCATCATTCATAATTCACAACCCACTCAAATCAAAACAATCACATTGTGCATATAGTTTTACAAAAGTATCATGTATAGCATATAATTTTAATCTACATTAATCCTATATTATTGATTATTACCAACTTTGATATCTAAAAAATATCTCGTAAAAAGTCTCATATTTGACAGCACACTTTTGGCTCAATTGTTTTATTCATTGATTAGTCAAGAGTCAAGAACAAAAGAGCTAGTTATGCATTCTGTTTTAGAAAGGTGATATTGATTTTGTAGCATCATATCATCATCAATTTGGACAAAATGATAATAATAATATTATTGCCGTTCATAATTCACCGTATTAGTTTTATTGTGCTAACTACCTTTTCTCAATAAAATGGTATAGGTTATGAATTATTGAAATTTCAAAGCTCTAAATGAACGTTATTTATTTTTTATTTTGTATACAAGTACAGAACATATGTCTGTATTCATAATATCCAGGGCCAGGAGTTCCCCAAACATCATACGCAAACAATCTTATCTTTGAAACAATTTTCAAAATGCAAGGTACCCACAGTACATTGAATATCAATCTTGTTTTAATCAGTAATATCTCAAGGTCCATCCTCTTCCGAATGTCAATGCTCAATGATAAATAATAAATAATAACTCTGCTGCACAGTAATTTATTGTTTTTTGTTTTTATTTTACACCTTTGTTTTCATGAGTGTACTAAATTTACTGCTCAATTTTCCATTGTCCACTCTGCAGCCTGGAATACAAATACAAGCATGCTTAAAATTACTGGAAGGCTGATACAAAGGAATAAAATATTTATAAACTTTATTTTGTTTTTGAATATTTAAAAAAAATTCATGTGCAACCGTGAATTTTACATTAGTTTTAAAAAAATTTTAGATTTAGATTTACTTTGAAATTGTAAAGCAGTTTTCCGTTTTTAGTATTTTGTACACAATAATAATAGACAAAAATGGGGTTTTTTGATAATATCCAGTGTCGTTATATTATGACATTTCTCTCGTTCTTTGGATTTGTGTTCAATTATATGCTTCGTATTAATATTAATATCACAATCGTGGCAATGGTAAATTACAGGTGAAAATTAAATTTCAAAATTCCCCTGTATCTTTTCAAATAAAATACTATTATTCATTCCATACTTAATATTTAATTTGTGCAATTTTTCAAGCAGTTTTGATATTTTTATTTTTATTTTTTATTTTTCAGTTCCATTGCAAAATCCAATGACTCGGGTCGAGGAGCTGAGTGTGGGATATTTGAGGAGGAGGAATCTCATGATGCGGATGGTCCATATGCATGGAATGAAAATACACAATCCCTCATAACGTCTTCATTTTTTTGGGGCTATGTGCTCCTTCAGGTACCAATTCAAAAAATGATTAAACATGATTAATGACATTTCAACAATACTTTTAGTTGACTTGAAGCTTCAAGGAGTTTTTTGGAAAAAAAATCTTTTTACATCTCTACAACTTTACGGCCAATCATTTTAATTTATAACTAAATGAAATCTTAACATTATTATTATTATTATTATTGTACGGTATTAAGTGCTTACCCAAATGTAAGGAGTAGACTGACAATTTGTTGAGTAACAAAGTCCCCAAAAATCAAAGTGGCTTCCCGCTCCATAAGTGCAAATCCTCCAGCTTGAATCCCTAACCGTTGAATGGATGTACAAACCCTTTTATATTCCTCCTTCTTATTCCCATGTCGATCTTGAAATTTTTTCATCTGTATCCTGATTAGGATTTCCTCTTTGAGGACATCAATATTTCTAGTTATTTCATAGACATTGTTGAAGAGGACAATGTACAAGATATTCCCTTCAAGAAAAAATAGTAAGAAGGGAAGTGCAAATAGAGGATTTGTATGCATCAATTTTATCATGAGGAATCCTCCAGTTATTGCTGCAGCTAAAGCAATAAGTTTGGTCAAGTAGACAATGCTTGAGACTCTAAGATTAAAGAGGATTATTTCAAGCTTGATGAGTTGAAGAGATTTTATAGCTGTCTCAAGTCCTTTTTCCGGTAGGCTACAAAAGCATGAGAAAAAATACATTTTAGCTCAAATACATTCCTCATGAGCATAATATAATTAATAATAATAATTATTGGTAATTATTCGTAATTTTTGCATCATACCTGAGTTGTTCAATTGCAGCTCTACTCTCTTCATCAATTCGAATCATAAACAAGAGCATGAAGAAAACAGCATAGTAAATGAGAGAAAAGACGAAAGCCCAATATAAGTGATCCAGAATGAATAAGCCAATGTACAAGATGAGGTGATACTCCCATTCTTTGGTTCCCTCTACATGTGAAGTGATTAAGACGGGGGATTTTGGATCCAAGATCATTGTTCCAGGTATAACTAGTATGAGGGTGTAGATGACAAAAGGGAGGTGGATGAGGAGGTTGACACGGAAAGGTCGTTTTACAAGAGACTTCAACTTGTCCTTCAATCGATGAACAAGTCCTAATCCTCCTTTTAACTGCTCTTTCTCCCCTTCACTCCTCTTGATATTCCGGAACAGGTCATTTGCCATAATGTTGGTCGTGTGGCTATATTTGAGGATAGCTCCCTGATAACCATCATACAGACCGATGCAGACAAAAGTACCAAAGGTAGCAAAAACTTTTCGAAGCATTTTCATTTCCTCACTTTCCCTTTCATCTCCCTCACTTGAGAGTAAATAGGTGGTGTCAAGGCATAAACTAACTATTCTAGTCAGGGCAAAAAGGGACCAAGTGGTGGTTAGAAATTTAGCCTTAAATGTATAGGTTGATTTACCGTTGTTGTTGGTTTTGTTACTATACTTAATGTTCATCCGTCCAGTTTGAACGTCCATTTCACTGGGTAGGATTTTAAGGACGGTGAGGAATTTTACACACCACAAATTGTACTTTAAATCCTCAAAGGTCAATTTATCTTGAGTTTTGGGATTTTTGGTTTCTGTAGCTTGTTTCAACCACACTTTTTTCCAGTGGCTCTTTTTAGTAGACTGGGGGTCTTTATTAAACTGTGAAATTGCGCTGGGTTTTCGAAATGTAGAAAGTTCAATGTCAGGGCTCATTTTGTTCAAGTACTCAAGTACAATGTACTAATAAAATATTATGGTAATGTATGATAAAATATTGTAGTGGAATAGTAAATAGTTTTTTAGTGAAAGAAATTTGATCATTTATCTATTTATTTTTTTAAATCTAGTCTGTTCTGTTCTTGAACCTTTACAAGCAACAGTCCAGAGTAAACTATTATCTTTTTTTGTATGACTGAAGTGTCGAGTGTAAAAGTATTCAAGACTGGAATTTGTGGAAGATTGAGAAGAAAGTTGACGCAAGTAGGAATGATACTTTATTTGTAAACATGAGTAACAAACCCGTTAGCTTATGTCACTTTTGTGATAAGCCATACCAAAAAGGTCATTTAAAATTGCTCAAAACTCAAACGACAATGGTACACGCTACATAATATGATATGTAAGTAAAATGTACAACAAAATCGTTGTATTGTGAACATGGTAAATGATGTTTTGAATTTTCGTCGAGTTTATGTCATTCATAACAGATAAATCCGGAGAGGTTCGACGTTTTTTCCTTGCGCTGTTTTAAAGGTTCTATAACTCGGTGTATTTTGTATTTTGTTTTTCTGCTCTTGATGAATTTTTTATCAGGTGTATGTGTGTGCACGTATTTTATATTGCCGATTCAATTATTCAATATTTACACTATTTGTACATCATCGTGTATCTATTTTCTGTCTTTAAATTCAAATTTCATTCCTTCTTGTTTATTATTTTCAAATGCAGAAATCACAAGAAAAATGGTGGATTGTAAGTTTAAGAATGCATGAGGAAATGGTATTTGTGATTTGCACATACGACGTACGTGATACATAACAAGTTTTATATTGACAGTACTATGTACTGTCAACTGTACAAACTGGACAAAATGTAAAACTGTGAATTTGGAAAACATGAATGTGAATTAACTGTGATACAAAATACAAAAACTTAGCCCGTCATGTACAAAATACAAACAAATTCCAGTAGATATTATAAAAGTACTCACAAGTTCAGCGGTGCTTGTGTAATCGCAAATTGGATACAAGCTACAGGCTCCGAACATTGTACATTGTAAATTGTACATGTCTAACTTTTATTATGGAATCTTTTGAATTTTGTACATGTTATGTCAAAACTCAAAACATGATATGTAATACTTTATGACGTTTTATGCATCTTTAAATTCCTAGATTCCTGGAGGTCGTTTAGCAGAAGTTATTGGGGGGAAATGGATCTTTGGATGTAAGCATGCCTACATAAAAAATAAAATAAAAATAGTTGTTGCTAGAATGAAACATGATATTTATTTGGATAAACATAAGCATGCTGAATATTTGGTTTTCTTTGTTTTGTGTTCTTCATTAGGCAGTATCATCTTCACGGGAATCTTGAACATAATTTTCCCATTTGCTGCTGGTAAGTTGAATTTTTGAGTTTTTTCCACTTTTCCATCATGTGAACTTACTTCTATTAATATTTTTGGAATTTCCAGCTCAAAATCCCGCTGCTTTAGTCGCCCTCCGAATTTTAATGGGTGTTTGCGAAGGGCCTACATTTCCAGGAATGCACGCAATGTTAGCAAAATGGGCGCCACCTGAAGAGAGGTATAACAGAGTTTGGGGATTTTATAACAAATTTATGTCAGTGACTATATTATACTTACTAGTTGTTCCAAAATAAACACTTTGAACTATTTCGGTTTAAAAAAAAACTATTTCCTATCTAGATCTCGAATTGCCTCAATTGTATACGCGGGTTGTCAAGCTGGAACGATGCTGGGCTATCCACTGTCAAGTTATATTACAGACGCCCTGGGTTGGGAATATGTATTTTATATAATTGGAGGTTCCTCCTTAGTTTGGGGGGCTGCATGGATTTATTTTGTATTTGACAGTCCACAAGATCATCCTCGAATCAGTCAAGAAGAACTAAAATTTTTAAGTGAAAGGATGGGACATGTTCACAATCATGTACTGCTAAAAATTATTAACACCGTTTTAAAAAATAATTGTGAAACAGTCAACAGTATTAAATGAATTTCTTTTTGTATTTAGGCACTGCCGATCCCGTATAAAGCGATTCTGACTAGTATGCCTTTCTGGGCTATTTTAATAGCTGATATTGGAAATAATTGGGGATTTTGGATGTGAGTAAACACACTATACTAAAAATGTACATGCTCCAAAGTCCAAATTTTGAATAATACCTTACTTTTATTTCTAGGCTTCTCACTGAGCTTCCAATTTATATGAAAAATATCCTCAATTATGATTTGAAAAAGGTAATAATTAGCAATGAATTAGTTGGTAACAATCTTCGAGTATAGTTCTAGCTTCTAGTTTCGGATGTATCAATCGTTTTTTTTTGCATTGTTCATTGAAATAGAATGGGATACTCAGTGCTGCTCCCTATTTTGCCATGTGGATGTTTAGTATGATTTTTGGTACTTTTATGGATTTCCTTCTCAAGAGAAAAGTACTAAATATTAAAAATATTAGAAAAATAGCTACACTCACAGGTAAAACTACAAACTACATATGCCTTTTATCTTTTATCCTGTCAATGACTTTTTGTGGTTTGGTTACTCTCAAGTTGTGTAAAACGTCTGGAAAATAGAAGACATGTGCAAATAATCAAACGAATACTTTATCATTATTAATGATTAATGTACATGGTGTATAGTGTATAGGATGAATTTTATACAGTATTTTCTATTTTGAAACTCCGATTTTAAGCTCATTTCATCGGTGCAATTCTACTCGTTGGTGTTTCATTCACTGGGTGTGATGACACTATGACTTTAATTCTTTTGGTAAATATGTGCCCTAATTTTATTCAAATAATTTAATGTAAAATGTGCCGTGCAAACATGCAAATATACACCTATTTGCAATTTTAGCCACATATTTAGATAATGTTATGAAATCCTCCACCACAAGCCACTAAAAACATCATTTACTGCAGAAAAAACTAAACAGTATTTTTTTTTATTCTTCTCATTTCATCATAGGTTGCGGCAGTTGGATTTCAGGGTGCAATTTATACAGGTGCTTTTTATATTGGTTTTACTATGTAAAATGTCAATAAATTTTCTCATTTTTCCAAAGTTCCAAAATAATTATTGGGAATTGTGATACTACGAATATTTACTGTGTACTCTCAGAATTCAGAATATGAATGTATAATGTCATTAGGCGTATTCTAACATATATCTTCTTTTTTTTACTGAAGGATTCTTAACAAACCATATTGATATTGCTCCAAACTTTGCTGGAACTCTATATGGAGTAACTAATGCTGTAGCTTCAATTCCAAGTTTCGTTGCTCCTCAAACTGCTGCATTAATGACTAACGGGGCTCAAACTTTGTCGAATTGGAGAAAGGTATTCAATTCAATTCATTGATTTACCTATTTACATGTTATTTCTGAGGCACTACGTACAAATGAATGACGTTTCTTCCCCCCAGGTCTTTTTTATTTCAGCCGCTTTTTATGCTGGAGGATCAGTCTTCTTTGCCATTTTCGCGGATGGGGAAGTACAAGACTGGAATGATGAAAACTATATGAAAAAAAGTTCCATTGTTGAGACTGGTGATGACAAGAAAAGAAAAACGGAGGTTGAGAAAATGTAAAATGCTAACCTTATTTATAAAAATGCACATATGTATATGCAATGTATTTATATGTAACAAAATAAAATACTCATCCAACTTTATTTACACTTAACACATAGCACATAGAGGAAATGTCCAAAGTATACATTGTACACAGTACACAGAGTTATTTATGCTGACAATGTAAATCTTTAATGATAATAAACATGTTTTGATCAAATACAAGGGTTAAAGCGTAATATGTATGATGTATTTACTGTTTCGGTTTTCGATAGTATTATTATTATTATTAAAAAATTACCGTTTGGGGTTTGCAGCACACTTAATACATAATATGCTGATTATATACTGATGAATATTTACACTATTGATTTTACAATCGTTATATTATTCCAGATAATATACGTCACCAGTAATTCATAATATTTTGTGTGTGGATTGTGGATTGTGAATAAACATTTGATAAAAATTTATTGTTATTTACTATAGGATATATTATAGTTTAATGCATTTTACAATGATGATAATATATTAATTATTATTATTGTGGTACATATTATTATTTTGGTAATTGGAGTAAAATCCAAGGTGGGTAATTGCTCTTATTTTCCTGTTTTGCTCATCTTCTACACTCTTTTCTTTCCCTTTTTGTTCACCTCAAACCTCAATCATATAATATATAGTTTTGAATAGTATAACTATTATCTTTTGTACAAAATAAATAGCTTATTATCATCCGTATGTAAATCTCTGTATTCATGCATATTATACTCTCATTTCATATTTCATTTGTATTTCACACATACTTTTATATAAGCAAACATTCTCACATTCATTTCAAACAATATATTCAACTCACACATTATCTCTTAATACCCCTTTTGTGTAATATTGAATATTGATTCATAATTCATAACTTGGTAGATGACATAGAGATATATAAGTATACTAAAAACATTTGGTATACATAAGCTAATTTTCTTATACATAGTAAATATTTACGTCATTTCTATAATATAAACTTTGCATTCTTCCTCAATTTTATTTGATCAGTATTCATCTTCCATCTAGGATCTAGGTATCTCTATATATTTTCCTATATTTTAAATAGGTATATAGCACACACCACACACACAAAAAAACGTATACTGAAAAGATAAAAAATACTAGAACACACACGAAAAAAAAACAACAGCGTTTTCATTTTGATAAGAATAAAAATGACAACAAAAAAAATTCCTTTGCATTCATATTTGTATATCAAATACAAACATATTGTATGTATAGAGCATTGATAAATTTGAAATATATTATTTTATGTATATAGGATATTAGATATTAGATATATTTAGGTACACTGATCAAAGGCAAAATATAAAATGTACAAAGAAAACAACAATGTGTTATTATTATTATTAAAAATGAAAACTCGATTTTGGCAGCCATAATATATAATATATATAATACAATAAAAAATGGTAATTCGAATTTGGACAGAATCGTTTGCATCTTATTATTATTATATTTACAAATTATTTACAATATATATATAAGAACCTACCACTAGTAATTCGTGTTTATATGTATATATGTATCATTATACATGATAATAATTAATGGTATTTATTTCATTTGTGGAAATATTATATGAACAAATGCGATGATGAATGCTATTATTATTTTTATACCCTTTACAAATTTCACAAATGGGCTACAGTGCTGCTAATTTCTGGAACCATTTCATCTCCTATAATTTTCTTTTTTGGTTTCTTTGTTGAAACTTGATGAGAGTGAAAGCACTCCACTGGATGATTATCAATGAAATACTTTGATCTTGAAGGTACAAAATTATTGGTAGCATTTATATTATTAATATTCATAGAACTGGTATTATTACTATTATTATTATTGTTGTTGTTGTTGTTATTGTTGCTGTATCTTTTGATTTGAAATCTCTTGTTATTGAGTGCAGCTCGAATAAGAGGTTCCACTTGATTGGCTGCAGAGGTGGACATTGATGAACATTGAGGAAGACGAGCAGTTGGGTATGGAAGAGTACACCAAGAAGATGGTGGATATCCTCTAGATTTGTCCTTTCTAATTAACTTTCTCCTTTCAAAATTCTCCGAGGGTTGCATACAACTTCCACAATCATTCAATAGAGGTAAAAGAGAAGAATCTAAGGTCCTATTATGACTATTATTATTATTGTTATTGTTGTTGTTGTTGATATTATTGACATTATTGTTACTACTCATATTATTATTTGAATTTGAATTTGAACTAGGATATGAAATTAGAGCAGAGAGGGAGGAAAAATTTGGCGTGAAAGAGACGGACAAATTACTAGTATTATTATTATTATTCACATTATTATTATTATTGTTAGCAATGGAATTCGATGGAAAAGCGTTTTCGTTCCTTTTTCGACTTGCTATCGAGAATGTTTGACTCCATCTTCTATCACTAGTGAGATTTTGAAAATTGTGTTTTCTTAAATGTTGAGCATCCGGAGCACCTAAAGTTTTGAAGAAAAGGACAGAAAAAAAAACAATTCAATATTAAACTATATGTATTAGAAAATGAAGAATATCATTTTTGTATTATTAATTATGCATGATAATCTCTTGTTTCTATTTTGTATCTCGTGTGGGGTTATATACATAATGATATTTGATACAAGCATCAAATATCAAATATTAAAGTTTGAACTCTGCTACATTTTACATAATACGTTATAAATAGGAAAGTAGACTGTGCAGAGAAAGAAAATGCTGAGCATGCATGCACAAAGTTCATGCTGAATAATAAATTATTAAATGATAATAAATAATTTATAAATGTGTATTTGGACGACTTTATCATATGTACAAACCAGAAACAAGAAATAGAAAATGAAAAGTCAGCAGAATGTAAGTAAAAACATGAACGTACTCTCTAGTAATTCCGTAAGTGTTATTGGCTTATCACTGAAAATCCTCCACATATCACATTTGGGTGGCGATGAAGAAGAAGAAGACGACGACCCGTCCGATTTGAAATTTGAACTCGAAGAAGAAGAAGAAGAAGAATCTACCATCATCAAAGGTTGTGCCATGGCTTTTCTCCTTCTTCTTTTATACTTCACTGACGTAAATGGTTCCTCCGTCGAGAAGAATCTAAAATAATTAAATTCAAATACACACACATTTAATACTGACAATTCAACACTTTCAAAGTTCTTATACACTATATTATATCATGTTATACTGTATGATAATGTATTACACTATTTATATATTCACACTTCACAATTCACACACAGTGTGCAGTGTGTAGTGTGTACACACAAACATTTTTCCTATGAATCATCACATGCAAGTGCATAATAATAAACTATGTATTGAACTAAATAGCTTTTGGAATTATTTTATTTGCAGTGTGATAATTATTTAATGCATATTATAAACTCTAATGTCTATCTTTAAACATATTAAACACTCTAAAAAGATTTTTGCTACTGTATGACGTGAACCAAAATAGCAGACTAAAAGTTTGAGCACATGACATGTAAATATTATACACCATTTACTGCACACTTATCTCTGAATTTTTTTTAGATACAATAAAATTCACAATACACTGAAAATAACAACAGAGTTAAACTGTAACTAAATTTTTACTTTTGTTCTAATTTTTATGTAAATTTTACCTAAATTAAAACATGTATGATGTGTACGATGATACTCTTTTTATCTGGGATCTATAGTTTCTAGTTTCTACTATTTATTTTTGCATGTATAAATACGATTCAGAATGTCAAACACTAGAGAAATATTTAGACAGGCAAAGAGACTGAGAGAGAGAGAGAGAGAGAAAGAGAGAGAAGGGGAGAATGAGAGTGAACTTTTGTGAACCGAATGTGAGCAAAGACCACTGAACTGATTCCAATTTTATTAGAAACAATAGAGAGTGTAAAGTGTAATGTTTTATCTGCATGTGTTGTATATATATTGTGTGTTGTGTTGTGGTATGTTACGTGTGTAATGTAACGGGTCGAGATTCGAGATATGTAACTTGTGTAAGTACATGAACTCACGTAGTTGAGTCAAATCAAGTCATCGTATCCTATCCTATCGTCTATCGTATCTCGCCCAACTCATCCCATCACTCTACACTTATTACTTATTACACTCTATACTTATTTGATACTTATGTGCGAGTTTAATTATATTCTAATTTGTACATTGTACAAGCAGTAATTCTAATCTTCTTCTTCTTCTTCTTGTACTTCCCGTTCTCCAGTTAACTTTTACTATCTCTCTCTCTCTCTCCTCTACTACCCTTTGTATCTTTATATTGAATGTTGAACAAAATGATAGGTCTAATCTACAATGTACAACTACTTGTAATTTATAATTTATTATCAACAATAGGTAATAGAGGTAACGTTCATCTACATTCTACAATCTAGAGCCTATACACATCAGAGTTCACAGCATTTGAATTTATTATGTAATTCCAAGTATTTTCTCTATAGTTTTGTGATTTGTGATTTGGGAATTGTGACAACTCCTGCTGCAAATATTACAGATATTTACAATCCCATATTTACAGCTCCGTTATCTCAAGTTCTCAAGACTCTGATTGGGAGAACACTGGGAGGTTCAATGTTACACACATGACACATGACACCTTTCAGATAATTATAATGGCTAGTGTCATGTGGATGTAATGGCACAGTTGACAAGAATATAACGTAGATACATGATGAACTACGAACAACACAACGGTACGGAATACGGAATACTTTCAACATTAGCTTTATCGTCTTCCTCATTTCTCTTCTTCTACAATCATCCACATAATATCGACTATCGAAAATCAACAATCGGCGCCTAATGTCTATTATTACCACATTGAAAGCTATAATTATACTGATTTTTTCTGCACCACCTCCTTTTTGTTTCCGTGTACAAGTCTATAGATGTATTTGTATTTATGTTCACTAGTTGCTACTCTCCTTACTTATTTTCTTTCACTTTTGAACTTCCTCACAATTGAAATTCAGAGTAAGAATAAACATAATCTTAATGATGACACACAACACCTTTCACGATAATTATTACACATGCAGATACACCACAATTTTTGCCACTCTCCACAATTGACAATTGACATGTAGATAATTTTGTCTATAATAAAAGGATGCCGCAAAAAACTAGTACAATATAATAAGTAGGAAATATAACTATTAACTATACAACATACAAAATAACATAAAAATAATTACTCGAATATAGTTGCTCCTTCTCCTTTATTACTAGTATCTAGTATCTACTTGATTTTTTTCTTATTCTTCACGTTCCATTCGTGACACTGCATAAAAATCCAGATAATAATATAAAATGTGTATGTATGAGTTTTGAGTATTATTGAAACTTGAAACTCGAAACTGAAAACTGAGAACTTGAGGATTTTGGACTCGGTTGACTTTTGACTTTTGACTGTTGGATATTGAGTATTGAATATTGAATATCGAATATTGAGTATTGATCACTGACACTGACTGTTGACTATTTAGCAATTCAGCAATTCACTTACGATTCACTATGTATAATGTGTATGTACTGGGTGAGAGGAATTTCATTGATAGTATAATAATGTGTAATATAATACTTTGGAGAAAAAACGGAATGAACTGAGAACAAACAGAGAGTGAGAATGAGAATTATTATAGAAAAGTTGCCGTTGCTTTGCTGACTTTGGTTTGGTTTGGTTTGAACTAAAGCTCGGTTCTCGACTCAATTCAACTCGACTCACAGTTCAGTTTGATGTTGATGGTCGAGAGCTGAGAGCAATGACTGAATGATGATATGATAGTTTGGAGTCTTTTCTGTACGGTGTTCGGCTGTTCGGCTGCTGTTTGTGTGTGTGTGTGTGTGTGAGTGTGCTGTGTATGTGTTTGTATGTGGAGTGCGGATATGTTCCGCATTGCTCAGTCTATGATGCATATGTGTGTGTGTGTGTGTGGATACATATCTACAGCAGACAACATCTTGTATACATAATACATACATGTTTGTGTACAATGAAATACGAGAGCTTCCACACTATATTAGATGATGATAATAATAATAGTAATGATATGAATAGTTGACTAACTGTTACTTCCATTCTATCTTCTATCTGTGTGTGTGTGTGTGTAAACCAAGCAAGTGAGTTGTGAGTACACTCACTCTTTACTATTTACTATCCATTCCTCTCCATTCCACAACACACCATACACCATACCATCCCATCCTCCCGCATACTAAATCATTAAACGCATGCAAACGGGAACGAACTCATCGACTCACCAACATTAAGTCAGTACACTCAGCATAGACAGACATAGGACACAGACAGACGACATACGTACGTACGGACTACGGACGTAAGTGAGCAGTGAGCAGAAGGCAAAGCTCAACGAAAGTTTATAGTCCTACTTACCACTACTTAATACTTGTAACTTGTACAGTGTACAATGTACGTCCACCGACCGACGACCAAAGACCAAAGACTTAACATCCACTTAACTATTTCCATACAGTCAAATTCACAAATTCAGCAATGTGCAATGCACCTATATCCTATACGGCGTACATCACCCCGGTACACACACACATGCATAGTTTTTTTTGCATACTTTGAACTGTTTGTGTTTTGTCTTGTATTTCTATGTGTATACAAATAAATACAAATTTCCTCTTTTTTTTCCTCTCGCTCTCTTTCTGTCTCTGACTCTGTTGCTACTCTATGTAAAATATCTCTAAATAGTGAACTCGGCTCATTTTCATGTCAGTTGAAATGCTACACAAACACATTTTCTACAAAGTATGCAGAATGTAGCAAAAATTAAGTACAGAAAGTATAGAGTATAGACTACAGTCTACAGTCTACACCCTACACAACACACCTTCCCATTTCCCTTATTGCCTATTACATGACTCTCTCTCTCTCTTCCTCTCTCCTTTTCTTTTTTGTGCATGTCAACACACTTTTATATTTCATACTTTTAAACTTTATACATGTTATTATACTGTTGCAAAATTTGACACAAAAGAATCCAACAACTACAAACTGTACTGACAATTTCTCTTTTGACTTAGTCATATAATATGCATGTGGATTTGAGTGTGTGTGTGTGTTGTGTGCATGTTGCATGTTGGATGTAAGTATGTTGTAAATTGTAAAATGTTAAGTGTGCCTAGTCAAGACGAAAGTGTACCAAATCTAATGCCAAAACACAAAACACAAAATATGAGAGGTAGACAAGTGACAAATAGAAATAGAAAATAGGAACAAACTTCCTACTTTGATTAATTGTGCATAGTTTACTAGTTTACATTATGTATACTTGAACAGCCTCAAGTGAGCATTGAGCATGTACACTGTACACTGTACACACAAGGATTAGTTTGTATTTGGGCTAAATAAATACTATACATGATGCAAAAGAAAAAAAAATAATGATGCATGCATATTAGCATATTCCATATACCATCTCATATACTTTTAAGAGTCTACATAGCTATCTGTGTAATCGACATGTTCTGAATTCTGACGTTATCATAAAATGATGTATTAAATATATTTATATTTACTGTCAAGTATTGAGCATTGAGTATTGAGGATATAGGTAATATGTACAAATGTATGCGTGATCTATATTCCTCATGTATTCTGTATTTTGTATTTTGTATTCTGAACATGATATTGATAGTTGAAATGTTCATGTTTCATGTTGATACATTACATACAGAATAGAGATATTACATAATATTATGTGTTCTGCTCCACTGAGTTTGACGATTGTCTACTGTGTACTCTCTATTGCGGATAAAGTACACTGTACACTGTACGTGTGTAATGCGTATTGTGTAAATTGTAAATGTAGTACATACTTAATAACATGCTATATAGTTTACAATTTGCAAATTTATTTATTCCAACCATTCACTTTTACCTACTTTGTTGAATTAATTGTTTCTCCTACTTTTATTTTTTATTATTTTACTCTTTTACTCTTTTCATGAATAAATATTGACTGTACATTGTACAGTGTATGTATTGACTATAAAATGTAGAGTGTGTATTGAACTTTGTACACACACCCACGAAAACAGACACAAATATTTAATGATTATCACACATGCATCTACAATCTAAAGTATAAAAACTATGTTAAATATGTGTCAAAAATAAATAAAGGATGTGTAACTTGTGCTAGTAAATAATAAATATTATATACTACAGTATATATGACATGATACTTAAAGTTGAAAAAATATTTATAAAAATTTTGAGTGGAAGAACGTTGTCCTATTTTTTACATGTACCCATATTTTTTAATATTAAGTGTATTGACTATTGAATATTAGCTTACCTCAATCCGAAGTTTTGATCCCGGAACAGAAAACAAGCCAAAAGGGTTGAAAGTTGAAAGTTCTAATATTAATATTGATGTTGATGTTGATGTTGACTTGCTACTTGATGATTTAACTATCGATTAAACAGTGGGAACTAGGAAAGGGAATGCAATGTTGTTGACTGATATTTGATATTTGATTTTTACTGGTTGTTGGTTGTCCGTTGATGATTGCTACTTCTATAAGTTTTGTGTTCTGTATTCCGTCTTCCGTTGATTCGGTGTTCAGGCGAGTATACTTTACACTCTGTACACACAGTACAATTTACAATGTACACACTATCGCAATATTATGCAAATTGAGCCCCCTTCCATCCGCACAAAAATAACGACACACGAGAGACAGGAAAAATCCACAAATAATTCCACACCACAACAGTTGTTGATAATTGATACTGTCGTTTCCTTTTGGTGCTGTTGTTTTCTGTTTTGCTCCTGTTTTTTTTTTAAATTCGGTCAGAGGAAACCAAAAACCAATTTTTGCTACAACTGTCGCAAGTCTAATCACAAAGTCAAATATAGATATATATAAATATAGATGAATTTGCCTTTTGTTTTTTTATTTTTATTTGTTTTATGTTACATTTATGAAGAGGGTGTTGAGAAAGGAAAATGAAAATGGTTTTTTTAGCTACTTCAACTTGCAACTTGTAAATTGCAACTACTAAATACACAAACTGCCAACTGAAAACTGAATTGATAATAGTTGAGGTTTAATTTACTTCCGGAAGGATGTACACCACACACAACAGCAATCAGCACAAACTTGGGTAACTTTGAGTTTTGAGCTCCTCTCGTTTTCCTCAACTCTTTACTTATCTTTATCGGTCTCTGGTCTCTATATTTTGTATTTTTCTAAAGCACGGCCGAACTCCAACACCAATTCCAATTCCAACTCGAACTCGAGTTTGACTTGCTTACAAGTCGATGCCGTCGACTTAAGAGAGTAGTAAAGAGAAACTGAATGGGAATTGTGAACTGTATGCTGCTATGTGTGTTGTGTGCTGTGTTATGACTTGTGAGTTGTGTATGTGTGTGTGTGTGTTGAGTTTTTGAGCTAAGAGTTGTGAGTTGTGAGGCCGCTTGCCTCAGTTCTCAGTTAGTCAGTGTTGTTGCTCGCAAAGTAGCGGTTTAGAGTTTAGAGTTTAGAGGGAGAAAGAGACGGTCAGTGACACCATTGGAAGATAGGGAAAGAAAAAGGAAGAGAATGAGAGAGAGAGTGAGAGCAATTCAATGCACTGCAATACAAAAACTCAATCTGCAAGTATAACAACATAGAGGACTTCCATGTATTATGTAGTATGAATTAGAATCAAGAATTAAGAAGAAGGAGAAGAAGAAGAGAAGCCAAAAGCCAAAAGCCGAACTCAAGCTTTCGGTTATGTTATATTATGTTTTGGGGCTGAAGTGCAGTGCTCTTACTTACTGTTCCTCGCTCTCTCTCTCTCTCTCACTCTGCCTTTGCTATTCTGCATCTATTATGCAAAGCTTGAGAAGCTCAGTGGTCTTCGTCCTCAAACTATTTTTTCCCTATGCTTTGTCTACAGTTTTTCCTCTTCTACTCTGTTTTATCTTTCCTTATTTTTGCAATCTCATGAGAGAGATACATTACACATCAAATTTCATTTCATTCAGGTCTATCTTCTATCTTCCATCTTCTATCTACACTCTACACTTTTTGTACTGTACGCCGTACGCTCTACAATGTACAGTGTATTAGTATCTGCTCTTCTATCTGAATCTGTAAATTAGGAATTTATACATCTGTTATCTGCATACATGTATATAGATGGAAATTTATATATGCACTTTCATTTCACTTACTCATTCCTTCCTCAACCAAATACCAAATACCAAATATACAGTTTCATCTTCCATGTGAAATGTGGATGCAAATGTGAATGTGTTGATCTTTCCTTCTTTCCTTCCCATTACAAAATCCAACTACTTGGTACTTGGTATTTTGGTATATCTATATTTATATCTATAGTCTATAGATAGCTGTAGGATATAGGTATTATAATGGTGGGTACATGACACATAGATGCACAATATACAATATACACTCGACATCATGATGTGATAAATTTGTTGCAAATTGCAAGAAAAATAAGATGCTTGCAGTAAATATACTTATGTATAAAAAGTATACAGTGTACAGTAGGATGCAGAAAATTAGAAAAGTTTTTCATCTATAAATATACTCAGATCTTATACACATGTACATTATATTATGTTGTATCATTTTATATGTCTTTTACCCATTACCCATTACGAAGAGAGTCTTATTACATATTATGTGGTTGCCCTCACTTGTAAAAAACTCATTTACGGTTTACTACATATTTTCATTCCCTTTTTCCCATTTCCTTCGTATAACTATTCTGGGGAATTGAACTTAACTACACTTTTTTTAGTACTGTAAACTTTTACAATTATTATGTATTATTTATGCATTGATGTGCATGTGTACTATGTATGGGTTTACTATTAGTATTTACACAGGTGCAAGTTTTTAGTTTTTATGCATGTATTATGCATACACATGAATACTAATATATTTTGGTTAATGATCAAAGAAAATGCACAGTTAAAAATGCAGTCAAGGAAAACACACTGTAAACATTATAATAGTTAGTAGATGACTGACCAATATTTTTCTAAAGTATTTAAACTATAAACACAAAATACAAAGTGTTGCCTACCGTCTACATTCTACATACCGTAAACGCAGGTGAGTCCGGATGAAAACCTTATGGGACTGAAAATATTTGTTCTGGATCTCAGATCCGGCTAAACGAAACTTTATGAAAATGTACACTTTTTGAGTTGACATTATGCCTAAAT